>OMLF01049010.1:13914-30790 GCA_900302615.1 Holocentrus rufus | reverse complement strand
TGCCCATGTGTGTGTGAAACCACCACTCTGAACAGGTAGAGTGTGTACGGAGACAGGTCCTCTACAGAATAGGAAAAGGTGTCTGTTGCATTTTCTAAGAGCCTAGGAATTGAGGGATATACACACACATACACATACACACACAAACAGAAACTCAAATACACATGTACACTTGTAAAGACATGCACTTGTGTGTATAAATTAAGAGGAAAATAAATCTCTGTATGTAGACATATAACAAGTGTGCATGTGTCACTTTGTGAACTGCAAACAAAGTCTGGAGGTAAACAAAAGAAAGAAACACTGCCTGAATCTATTTAAATGAATGCAAACAGGCACTCGGTGAACAGTGAATAAGTTCCTGAACAAGCAGGGACACTTCTTGTAAATCATTATAATTATTATTATTATTATTATCATTTATTTAATTAATTCATTTTTTCCCCCCCAATAGCGCTCTTACATGGATCCGTAATTTGAAAAAACAACATTTTTTGTACCTGCAGATGGGCACCGAGGCTTTTCTGAACTCAGTGGCTAGAAATGTTGTGGGTGACATATTGACTTTCAAGGCTCTATTTTTCTGAATCACTGGCACGTGGTGGTGTATGGTGCTTTGGTATTTTCATGGCCAGATGCGCATGACGCAAGTGAGGCGCAGGTGGAAACGGGGTGGGATTAGGAGGAATATCATTAGCAGGAGGCGTGGTTGAGGCTGGAGTCAGTCATGACCAATCAAATCACCTCTTTTCTTTGTCTTTTAAATGGAATGGATCTGCCCAAAAAAACCTAATGTCCTGTTGTGGGAGGGAATATTCACAACATTATATATTTTATATCTCTCTACTCTCAAAATAAACTATTTTAATCCTGGTAGGACACGATGTAGAAGGTGATCCAACAGAACGACCCAATCAGATTCAGCGCCTTTTTACCTCACAGAACCTTCACAATCAGTAAGTCACATTAGCTTGCTGACTTATTAATATTTCTTTGTACTATATGCCCCTTTTCATGCCATTTTTGTCTGCTAGGCTTCACTACAGACGGTTGATGGTTAGTATAATAATAGCAGGTAAGTTATAGTATCTCATTCTCTGCCTGTAGCTTCAAGCTCCCCAGTAGGCTAGAACACTGCCTGCTTCCTGTACCAAGGGCTGGCCAATAAAAACAGTTTGGAGGCAGGACAATGGCAATGAAAGTTTGCTCATATAGAGACATAGCGAACGATTTTTGAGTGCTGGGCGACGTTGCTCGGTCTTGTCATCGTCGCTCGAAAATAATGCGCATTATTCTTTTTCGCATCGGTCACTCGCATCGCTTCCAGTTAGGAACCAGTATTAGGCTAGCTTTTAATCTGAGCAATCTCTGCTCTATTTGTTTTAAAATTATTGTTATTATGACTATTATTATTATTGTTACTGTTGCATGCTATGATGCTAATGACCGACAATCTATAATCAGCTTGACAGAGAAAACATATTTGCCTCATTGACCTGGTCTGAGCACACAGGCAGTGCGAGTTCAAATCCCAGTCATTCTTGACACCAGATTTGTACTGCGCTGCTGGAACTGTTACTAGCACTGACCACGGCACCTCCAGCTTCACTTTGGTGCCGTTAGTCATTAAAATATCAAACGGCGCTAGTGATGAGAAAACCTCCACGCGACACTTTGCTCACGCTGTCATGAAAATAAAGCCCCCAGTGTTAGAAAACACAACAAATATACACTGTATACTAGACTGTATCTTAGACGGAATTCATCTCTTCTAAAACTTTTAAAAATAATACACATTCTATTTGAGGTATCATGATCCTGACGGGTCCAGTGTAATCCACTGAATTCCTGATCACAGAATTTCCTCATCAAATATTTTCACTGCTTTTTATCATCGAAATCGCATCACATCTCCTATCACATAATCATACAATGGAATCCAAGACAATGTAAAAGAATATTGTCATAAACGAGGGACCATTGACCATTTAGCATCAGATGGATGGAAGGGATGAATGAATGAATAAATCAGAGAACAATGAGATTTCCATAGCAGAGGAGGAGGAGGAGGGCATAGCTGTCTGATATATAATACATGTAGCTAGTCATTTATTTATTACCACAGAATGAGAGCCTCCTCTTCTTGGATTAAATTGCAATTTGTTGTCAGGAAGCATGTAATGAATACATATCAGATGCACACCCTCTCTCTCTCTTTTTCATTCTACCGCTTTCTCTCTACCTCGCTCCCTCTCTTTGCTCTCTTTTTGCTTTTTTGTCTTTTTGGCTCTTCCCCCCTCCACCACCTCTCCATCTCATCGCTTCTCTCTGATTTTCTGATGTTCTCTTTGTCGCATTCATGTGACAGATTCAGTCTTCCTGTATAATGTACCTTTGTACCCTTATAATATACCGTGGATATATGTGTATCCATATGTCTCAAAGGTATGACAGGTCTTTGTGTATATGCATGTGACTGTATCTGAGTGTGTATTTGTCCTTATGCGTTTGTGTGTATTGCACTCTCTTATTATGTGTCCATGTGCTGGACTGCTTGTGGACCCATGTTTGTGAGCCTGCACATTTGTCTGCTGTGTGTGTGTGTGTGTGTGTGTGTGTGTGTGTGTGTGTGTGTGCTCTCCCTCACCGTATCACAGGCCTCTGTGGCGACTCCCTCATGTGGAGACTGTAGTGGAGGGGCCCTGGTGCGTTGGCATGTCCAGGGGCAGACCAGGACACATTCAGACTGTCACTGCTGGCATGGACCAACCCGGGAGACGACAACCCGTCTGGGGCTGATGGTGGGCGGGGCAAGAGATGGAGAGATGGACGAAGAATGGTAAAGAAAGAAGAAAGAAAGAGGCAGAGGGGGTAAAGAGACATACAATGTGTCAAAGTCCATCTTTACAACACTAATCCCATTGCTCAACTGCATCCTCAACAAATGACACTGAGCCCCCAAACTCTGTTTGACAGTGGATGTTTGACCTCCAACTGGACAGAACAGGACAGAGGGGAGAGGGAGGAGAGGACAGAGCTAGAGGAAAAGAGAAATACCTCCTTTTTAAAAGAGGGTCACACCACCACAGAAAGGTGATACTGTACCACTACCAATATGTACTCTCTCTCTCTCTCTCTCTCTCTCACACACACACACACACACACACACACACACACACACACACACACACAGCACCACTGCATTATGACCCTGTTCTATCAACAGTTAGCCTCCCTCCTCCAGTTGAGCATTAAGGCATACTGTTAGCATATGAAAATCAGTAAAAACATCTTGATTTTGCATGGTGGCCACACTCTTGGCAGAACAAGAGACAATACATGAAAAGAGAAAATGAGAAAGAGATAGAGGGAAACACATGGAGAGAGAGTAGTGTTGTGTGTGGTGAATGAGAGGAGGCCCTCTAAAGTCTCCTGTGTGTAAAGTGACCCTCCTCCAATCAGACATGCTGGGCTCTGTCCACTACAGCGAGACTCTGATTACTGAAGACATCTTATCTCAAAGATAGCTGTTACCACATGCATAGACAGGTGGGTGCGCACGCACACGTGCGCGCACACACACACACACACACACACACACACACACACACACACACACACACACACACACACATTATGTGATAAATAGCTTCTTAAGGATTTGACAAAAAATACCATATTATCTTCTTGAACGCAGTTTTAGAATATTTGTGCTCATTCTTACAACATTATCCCACTAATGGCTCGCTATGTTCACATTCAATATCTCAGGACACACACAGACACACACACACACACACACACACATACACACACATACAAAAGGGATTTTTTTTCATGTTTTAACATGAAATGTCTTTCATGTTCGCATGAACCCCTTTCACCCTGCAAAGACCTCTGTCAAAACACAGAAGATATTTAGCAAACACTGCATCTACATGAATTGAGATCTCAATATTTGACAAACTTATCATATAATAAGTGTCCAGTGTCTAATAGGGTCAAAAATGATTGACTGCTTTGGTAGACAGGACACAGCTTTAACAACAGAATAAAAAGCAAGACAAAGCAGGTGACTTATCCCTTATCTACTTTGTGCTATTTTCCAATGTAAGTGTTTGGGTGTCTGTGTGTGTGTGCGCTCCCATGCATATATGTGTGTGCACAGTGTGTGCAAAAGCTACACTCCTGTCAACATTAAGACAGTCCCTTCACAAAAAGGTGAGGGTTGGAACATGTGATACAGAGATGGAGGAGGCAGGGAATAAAAAGAGGGAGTAAAAAGTGAGATAGATGAAAAAAAATATGGGAATCAAAACGTAAAATGTAGGAAACTCATTTTTTCACAATATGTCACATAAATTGCATCTGTCCATAAAAAAGATAAAGGAAAGCATATCTACATGAGAACTGGTGGCTAATGGAATCAAGTTGGAGTTATGTGTTTTTCTAAAGCTGCTGTGTATTATTTGTTCACTTTCCCCTCCCAGATATTCCTGCGTGGTCTTAGTATTCAAACATAAGTCATCCAGCTCACAAGACCGTAAAAGCTTTTTTTTTTTTTTTTTTGGCCACTGCTGCTTCTCAGGAGTGTTAAATAAACGCCTTTAGTGAATGTATATTGAGTAAATACACAAAGGAGCTGCATGACTGAAAACACTTTTGATTTTCCAGTATTTTCCAGTGGTTTTTGATAAAACTGGTCCATAAGCTAATATTACTGATCATTATGACTCTGGTAGTCAGGATTGTGGCTTACATTTTGGGGGGACCATTTCTGTTTTATTAGACAGACACAGTGGAGAAAGACAGGCGTCCTGATGGCTCAACTGGTAGAGCCATAGGTATAGGGGAAAAAAAAAACAGTAGAGCATAGCTGTATTATTTTTTGCAATACGGTATTGCAATTTTCTAGCCCCTTGTGTTGATATGTATCATTGATGTCCTGTGTTTTCATATGACATGTGAATTTTAGTGACAATTCTGTTTTAATGAAATCGAATGGGAATTTAGAATTAAATTGTTTTGAGTCATTTTGTCACCAGATCTATTATATACGTTGTATTTTATTTTATTATGTAGTCTGTGGGTTGTATTTTGAGCTCTATTGATATTTTTTCAGTCAGCTCTGTATTGCAACATATCCCTATTATAAACACAACAATTTAAAACAGTTCACTCTTGTCCGAGTGAGCCTGGATCAGTACTTCTACCATCAGGAATAAATAGAAGGTGTAAATCTGCCAAAAATGTAATAATGTAATTGAGCAAAAAGGCCC
Source organism: Holocentrus rufus (assembly GCA_900302615.1). Lineage (NCBI taxonomy): Eukaryota > Metazoa > Chordata > Actinopteri > Holocentriformes > Holocentridae > Holocentrus > Holocentrus rufus. The sequence goes on along the minus strand of OMLF01049010.1, from coordinate 25,511 downwards.
TTCTCTGTGAATGTGTGTGTATATGAAAAAGAGCAAGCACAACAGACAGAGTGATGTGTGTTTATTTGTGCGTGAATGTGCACGTGTGCAAGTGCAGGTGCTGTGTGCGCATCTGTTTCAGCCTTACCGATAAAAGTCAACAGGTTGTGAATTGAATTGAATAAAATGAAAATCTGCTTAGAACTACCTGGGGCTATTTGGAGATAATGAGGTGAGTCAATAGATGGTGTGCTGTGTGTTTGTGTGTATTTGTGTGTGTCCATGGAGGCGAGTGTACATGCAGGCATTTGGATATGAATATTCCTCAAACTCTTCCAGATACAGATTTTTTTTTTTTTTTTTTTTATAGAAGAATTGATTCCTGCCTCACTGACACACACCCACACACACAAAACACGTACACCACAAAGACACACACTGCCGGTGAGCCTGTGTCTCTCTCATGCTGTGTTAGCAGGTACAATATCAGAGGTGTCACTAATCGTTTTAAACTATGCACTTTTATGTTCACTTCTCTCTCTCTGCTCTCCTCCTCCTCTGCTCTTCTGTCTCTCGCTCCGCTATCTTCTCTCTGTTCTTTCATAGAACAAGGACGCATCAAGACAGTTTGCCTTAAAGAAGTCTAAAGAGATGCCAGAGGCACGGAGAGGTAGAGAGAGAGATAGAAAGAGAGGAAACGTCTGGTATTTAAAATTTATACTTTCTTATGCCTTTGTTTTGAACTTGAACAGTAGAACTTTCCGGAGTCTGTCTTTTGTTGTTCTCTGACTGAGGCATATGTGTGAGTCTGTGTGTTTGTGTGTGTGTGTGTGCATGCATTCACCCCTTTTGTTAACATTAGTTGAAGTGGGGAGAAGTGTGTTTGTATGTCTGTGTGTGTATTGCTGTCTGGTTACCATTATCTCCAGACTGCTCTGATCAGCTTTGGCATTTATCAGTATGCACAATCAGCCTCTATTCTATGCAATCACACACACTCTCTCTCACACACACACTCACACACACACACACACACAAAGACCAGGTAAATCAAAAATGTGTTGAGACCACGAAGTAAACCAGTGGTATGTGTGTGTCACTTCACTGCTACTCATCGAAAAAAACAATTCCTTTTCTTTTGCAGAGCAATCCAGGTCACAAGAGACACAGTTAAAATCAACTTCAATTTAACAACATAAAAAATGTATGATAGCTCATGTCTTGTTTGTACTGTCACATAAAAAAGCTACAATTCTAGTCATTTATATCAGTACATATACTATCTAGTGGAAGCTTTTAACCTAATGTGCCTTAAAATACCATGACCCATGTTATTTTGGGTGGCCCCAGAGGGAATGGAGGGAATGCGGCTGTGCTGCAGGAAATGAAACCTCTAACCCTGGTAGCATGAGTGCCATGCCCTAAAAACTGAGCTGCACAGGCAGTGAAACTACTACAGCTCACAATCTTAGTGCTGTGCTCCACATCTGAAGTAAGACAGGACCACTCATCAAGTTATTTTGCTTTACTGCATGAACAGTGCCTACAGACAGGGTTCCATGCAAGCAGAGATGATTTTTTGTTTTTTTTTAACCAAATATGGTAATCACATAGCTGCAATAAAGATATGTGATGGCCTGATATTTTACAAATCATTAATAAACTTATTAACTTCTTCACCATATCAGGTCAGCTGTGATATGCCACTGTTGTAAACAATGGAGTCTGATGGACAAACTATTTCATGACAAAAGTGTTTTTAAATTACCTCAAGTATGTTTTACTATAATATGTACTGTCTTTGTTTGCATATTGGCCAACATAAATGCCAATACTGATATACCTGTGATGAGCCAATATTGGTTATCCAATATGCTGGTTGAGCTCTAATTTTAAGCATTTTAAGTGCAACTGTAAATAGTTATCAGTTTCAGTACCTGCAGGAGGAGTGGTAACGTTGCGATGAAGGCTCTCCACACAGCCCTGTGTGTTACAGCCTCTGACCCAGAAGCTGTATTTGGTATAAGGCTGCAGGTCAGTCACAGAAAACCAGCTGCCTGCTGCCGTACCTCCATCCAATACTGCATCGCCATCTGAGAGAGAGAGAGAGAGAGACAGAGAGATGCATAAGGTGTACTGTATATAACAGGTGAGGAGAAAGACATAAGTTTGTGTCTCACAAATATTTTCTTCATTGCATTTTTTGCTTTATTAAAGTCATTAGAGTGATGGGAGAAAAGTTGATTGACAAAAGGCAGGCAGGAGCATCAACATAACAAACAGACCAGCAGACAGAGAGACAAATAGATACATGCAGAAAGAGAGGAAATGAGAGGAGAGCGAGTGAGCGTGCCAGAGAGAGGCAGACTGATTGAGAGGAACGAGTGATCAAAAGACAGAGAGGCCTCTATATTGAGGTTATGCAAGGATACTCAAAGAGAAAGGATCAGAAAATTACACCATGCAAACCTATCCAATACACACACACACACACACACACACACACACACGTATCAGCTCTGTGTGAACTGATGAAGGTGGTGTGTATCAAAGAAGCAAGGGGTTATGGGTAACTAGAGCGAAACACCATCTCTCTCTTTCTTCCACGCCTCTCTTATCCCTCTCTCCACTCATTTTAATCTGTCTGTTCCTCTCTGAGGCACAGATCAAAGTCCCTGACTGTGTGTGTGTGTGTGTGTGTGTGAGGGAGGGAGAGAGAGAGAGAGAGAGAGTTTGTGAAAGTGTGTAAGTGAAGGATATGTTTCTGTGTGTGTGTGTACTCTCTCCCCTACCTCTGTTTCCCTCTTGTCCAATCCTCTCCTTTCCCATCTTTTCTTTACACCTCCGATGCTTTCACCTCCTCAACTGAGAACTTCTTTTTGTCTTCTCTTGTATTTTTTTTTTTACTTGCCGTCTTTTCTAATATATCTATGGAAATACAAGCCTCTCATCTCTCCTTTCTCTGTATACTCTTTTACTTCGACTCGACTTTGTTCTTCCTTCCGTCTTCATGGCCTTGTTGTGCTCTGGCCTCCTCTCCTCCACTCTCAAGGATTTCAGAGTGGAGGAGAGGAGGTTTGATGTCTGACTTTCACTGTAAGTTGGCATTGTTTCTATGAGGCTGTATGGATCTCTGTCCATATTAACTTGTTCCACTCACTCCTTAATTACTTCTTTATCAGGCGGGTTAGCACACTTGGAGCTGTTAAGTGTATTGATCTCCTTGGAAGCAAAACAGCAGGGTTGGGTAATGGCACTGATTTCCCGTTCAATTTGATTCCATTTCACAAAGTCCAAATTCGATTTAATTCCAAATTTCACTTACAATACCAGTTTTGCAGCTTACATATTGCTTTTGTCCTCTTAACCCTCTTAACCGTAATGTTGTTTTTCTGATGAACTAAAACCATTCCTTGACATAAGGCCGTTAAGTAATCATTGAAAAAACAAGTGACGTGACTTAAAATGGCAAGTAGCATTATAGTCAAAACATACATACAAGTCACAATATTCCTTTATCATTTGTACACCAAAGTACAATGTAATAGTGGTCCATCTATGTATAAAATTGCCCATTTTTAGTTGCAGGTTTGCCATCATACACTAAATTATGTAAAACTGTTTAAGTCTCTGCAACAACTAATTTTTATGCTGATCAGCAGGAGCATGTGTAATGTATATCTTTGATCTTTGCCAGATACATCTTCCAATTTTTAAAAAAGTAACAATAATGAATAACTAAATAAAGAAACACTGGCTCTAGTGGAATAGCCACAATTTTATCAATTTCCTCTTTGTTTTGCCAAAACCTTTGTAGTTTTGGTCAATCCCAAAATATATATGATCACCTGTCATTCAACATTTCTTCCAAGAGAATGCAACTGAGGTGCCCCTCACAAAAGACGACAAAACAAGTATTAAAGACCTAATTTTCAATTTTCAGTCAAAAGAAAAGAAAAGAGAAGAAAAGAAAAAGTGTGTGCATCTACTTCAGTTGTGATTTCTGTCCAATGATTTGGTTTTGCTGTCTGTGCTGTGGCTGAGTGATCATGATGAAGTTATATTTAATCATCATAAAACTCTAATTAGGCAGAAGCAAGCCGTGGTATCATTTAAGAAGTAGTAGTAGTTGAGAAGTAGTATTATAAATCACCTCATTTTAAATCTATCGGCCGCTTTCTGAATATATGAAGCGTTTTCTGAAAGCCTAAGCCTGCCACAAGCATTATGTGCTGCAAAACAGTGCATCTCAAGTAAACACGCTTTATTTGAAATGCCTTATAGAAATATGGATTGAGCTTGGAATAATAATAATGCGGTGTATGGTTACTCACAAGAGCAATGAAATCATACCTGAATAATCTGATAGTCATAACATGTATAATGTGCGGCTGGATTTGTGGAGAAGCCACAGAGAAAATGTACTCGCGGTTTATCAGGCAATTGAGTGTTTTTGAGAAGTAATCCATATTTGTGCCTGCCCACTGAACTAATGCGCTCTTTATGCTACATACAATGATATAGGAACAAAATGGAAGCAGAATATATTTAAAGTCCACTCATTTGCTCTCTCCCTTTGAGGATGCATGTTTCTGTGTAAATATGTGCTACCTGAGTATGTGCCACATGTATTTCTGTTACCAGGTGTGTGTGTGTGTGTGTGTTCAGAGTCTGTGAAAGAGAGAGAGAAGAGTAGAAGAAGAAGAGAGAGAGAGAACTGTCCATTTCCATACACGCCTGCCTGTGTTACCTTTGCTCTTGTGGTGCAGTGTGTAACTGAGGTTCCCATTTGGTCTGGGTGGAGCCGTCCAGCGGGCTCGGATGGTCCGAGAGCTCTGATTGGTCAGCTCCAGTAATACTGGGCCCTCTGGGGCTGTCTCCAATGTATACACCTCCACCTGGTTAAAAAAAGAAAAAAAAGATAGAGAAAAAGATAAAGAAAACACACATCATTACACATATGTTTAAATGCACAGACACACAGGAAGAGAGACACAAGTGACACATTTCAAAACAAACAAAGAGAGCAAATGCACATACACATACATACACACATACACTATTTGTATAAACACTGTTTTACTGAAATACTATTATTACACCCGGGCATTGCAGCAGCAGAAGCGATGGTATTGTTTTCTGTCCTGTCAGTGTGTGTTTGTGTGTGTGTGTCTGTGTGTATACAGCTGCATAATTCAAACAGCTTTGATCTGATTTGTACCAAACTTGGTCTAAGTGTCAAGGGTCAGAAAAGGAAGAACTGACTCGATTTTGACATGAATCAGTCAAAGGTCAAGGTCACATGGTGAGGTCAAAATTTCCTCCCAGTGATAGCAGATAGGGAATATTTATTATGGACACATCTGTGATTTGGTAAGAGAAATGTATATGGTTACTAAGCACTAATATAAAGTCATATATGACTTTTCTATTGGACATACAGTATGACCCTTCTTTCTTTCTTTTTTCTTTCTTTTTCTGTCCTGTAAGAGCCCTGTCTTCTTCTTCTCTTGCTGTTATGTTGCCCTCTCCTCTCCTGACCTCCACCTCCTCATAATGTTCTTCATCTCTCTCTCCTCTGGTCTCCTCTAAACTCCTCATCATGTCCCTCCGCTGCTCCCTCCCTGGCCTCACTCCTTCACTGACTCCTTCCCCCTCTCTCCCTTCCCCCTCCTCTGCTCCTCTTCTGCTGTGTCAGCTGTTCTCTTGGTGTTTGACTAAATACGGTGTCCATATTGGAAAAATGCCCAAAAATATGGCCTGTCGTCAGAGGCATCGTTGAGCGCCGAGTGGCATTTCCTACCAAATGTCACTGTCGCCACGCCAACCCTCGTTATTGAGCTGAGAGAATCGATCACCTTTATGACGCCCGGTGACACACGCACACACACACTGAGGAATATGTGTGAATTCTAAATTGAAGTGTGTGTTTGTGCATCTGTCCAGTATGTGTGTGTGTATGTAGACCTGTATATGTGTGTTTGCATTCCTCCATCTACGTCTATGTGCTTTTGTGTGTTGATTAGTTAAATTAACAGTAACATTTTCACACTGTATAATTTTTTTGTTTTCTTGTGCTGTACTGCCAATTGATAACATAATAGTGGTTCACCATATAGCTATTTTGTGAAAGGATTTACATGCTGCTTTAAATAGTTGGTGTCGATAGCTACCATGACTGAACAGATAAAGAACAGACAGGTGCATTTGTGTTATTTTGAATCCCTCTACAGGTTTTGGGTAAGATATGCCCACATGGTTGAAGCTAGGGTTATAACTTTCCCGGCTATCATGGTTCAGTGAATGGGCAACAGGCACAATAGATTCGATGACCAATCACAGCATTTATAGGCATATCTTGCCTATAAGACACGACAATAAGACAATAAGATTCATAATAACTAATAAATGCATGGAGACAAAACCTTCCTTGACTGCAAAGTCAGAGAAATCACTGCTTATTATCAACGTTGTCACCAAGATAACACTAAAGGTCTAGCAGATTAATTTAGATGGAATTACTTACCTATTTCAGTTTCTTAGATAGCTAGCTTATCAAATATGATCTAGATCTGTGTGTGTTTTTGTGTTTATATGTGTGTGCTAGTAAGTGCTTTACTGACCACTGGTCCCTTTCCGCAGCCCTGTGCTGTGCAGGCCTGCAGCCTGAGTGTGTGTCGGCTCCACGGAGTGAGTCCCTCAACCACAAAGAACCTCTGGGAGGAACTGGAGTTTAAAACAAGCGCTCCATCCAGCCAGAGACCATAGCTGGTTATTACACCTGTTAAAAGAACACACCTGGTTATTATCTGATAGCAAGGGACAACCAATCATTCCTTCCTTCGTTAAATAACACACAACACATGTTCCACCATATGACTATGTTTCTGATGAACTTACTGTGATAATTTCTACACAAAGTCCATGTGAATGTGTCCATATGTGTCATCATCAACCCAAAACCATGCTTCTTGAGTAAACATGTTCCTTGCATGTAAATATAGCAAGCAACTTACATTTGTTTCTTACCCCTATTAACCCGTAATCCATAACCTTGAAACAATACTGTACCGTACCATACTGTAATGTAGTGTGACGTAACAGTGTACGGCAGATTCTCTTGAACTCCCTGAAGCTGGTGCACAATTACACTGCATCGGTATTTTTATTTTTGATATACATTTATGAAGACCTGATACTATGACACCACATGTTTTTTTTTTGCATCTTGTGCTGAAAATACACATCTCACACATCTCCCTTAACACTGTTTTTTAGAAGCGTCCACATTACTTTTGTATGATGCTCTTTTCTCTCTGTACAACGATCACTCATGCATTGTGGTAGGACTGAGTCCAGACTATGTAGAATTCCAATCACAATGTGAGCCTGACCATTTCAGCACGCGGTCTGGGTCATTGGATTACAGTGTGAATGAAAACTGACTTGGGAGCTCTGGACCTGCCGGTTAATGCATGCTGCCGTGATCAGATGATAAAAGTGGCATTGAAACGACAAAATGTAACCATGGCCGTTATGAGGATAACGGCCCACAGAAGGACAGCAGTACAAGAACACAAATAAGGAGGGGCGCGCACACGGGCGCAAACTCACACACAGGGGTACTCACATGTACAAAACCACACTCATATGGGAACTCACACATTTACATACACACATACAAAAACACACACCGGCACTATAATTACATTACATTACATTCACCTAATAAAAAAAAAAAGAAGCAGTGTAGTGCCAAATGTGCTTTTCCTTAATAAAAATGCATAAAGGGGCTCAAAAGATCAGCGGTAAGAACTAAGAGTCTATTCTGCTTTAATCATGTGTGGGTTTTATTATTGCTCAATACAGATACACACACCTATCAGGGAAATGGAGACACAAAAACCCCACCAACGCCAACTACATCTGGGAAGCTTTTAATGTGGCCAATCACGTGTATGTGTGTGTGTGTGTGTGTGTGTGTGTGTGTGTGAATAAGCCCATATCAGTATAGGTTGTAATAAAGACAGGTTGGGAAATGAAGCAGCGAATGCATAACAGGCTTATTTCCCCTCTTTGTCTGCGTGTTGCCCCGACCTAATCCCCGAGAGGATTATCCTGCGCAAATCCCTGCGGAATTGGGAAGAAGGAGAGAGGGAGGAGGGAGGGAGGGAGAGAGAGAGAGAGAGAGAGAGAGAGAGAGAGAGAGATGGAAAATAAACACAGAATCTCCGTGTTGTGAAACCCAGGAGAGCTCATCACCCTCATCATCATCGTGGCCATCCGTTTATTAAAAAAAAGAGCTAAATAAAATAAAGCACTGAGCTCTTCTCCCTTTTTAACCAGAAATTAAAGCTTTTTAAGCATGAGATAATCGGGTAATCATGATTAAGTGTCTCCCTTGTTATAAATTTCTGTCATCGGATGAGAAAAGCTTGAAGTAATTTATCCAGGCTAATATGCGCACACATCACAGGGTTTATGGCGCGAAATGCACTCATGTGGCATTAGGCGTAAAACACACATGATTCACATTACACGCACACACACATTATGGAATTACACATACTTTAACTAGCATGGCAGTAATATTTGATAATATGTGACAGTGCGTTGTACATTAGAGACTGTGAAATGGTGTGGGAAATCTTCAGATGGTTTTCATCACTCAATTCACAGCATATTTGGTATTTCCTATTATAATCCCTGATAATTCAGCTTAGAGTGCTTTATTTGATGAAAAATATACCACTTTTAAGTAGATTAAATAATGTTAAATTATATTATTTGAAACTAAGTGTTCTGAAGTGTTAATTGTATGTGTGTATGTTTGTGTGTGTGTGTGTGTGTGTGTACGGTTGTGTGTTTGTTTGTGGAAATCAATGTATTGAGGTGTGTGTACCTATAAATGTACTTTACTCTTTAAAGACACGATGATATACTTCCAAAAACAACATCTGGTGACTAGAGTACTGTATAAAGATGCTTTAGTGAGTATTCACAGTTTATACGAACATGTTGCTCTTCCTTTTGTACAAACTAGGACTCATTTTTCTCAGTGTTTAAAAAATTTATCTGGCTCCTCCACTTCATCTACATCTCTCCTTCATGACTGAAGTGGATATAATATGTGAAATCAATAAGGGAGCAAAGCTTTTTCTTGGACTCATCTGCCCAGTCTGTTCTAGGAAACCAGGTACTCATAATATATTAACCTTAGCATATAGACGTCTAGAGACATCTTTTTGAGGTAATTTAGGTGACTCGTGTTACCTGCTGCAAAGACTGGGGTCACGAAGTGGGACAAAAGAAACACAAGTAACACAGAAAGCACTGCTTGAAGAAGAAGAAGAAGAAGAAGAAGAAGAAGAAGAAGAAGAAGAAGAAGAAGAAGAAAAAGGAGCAGAAGAAGAAGAGGAGGAAAAAGAAGAAAGAGGAGGCGGAGGGGAGGAGGAGAAAGATGAGGAGGAGGAGAGTATAAAAAAAATAACAGCAACAACATAAATGGCAAATTGGGACAGGTCATAGATGGCTGGCAGTAACACACAAAATCTTAAAAGGAAAGTAAAGAGATCTATTTTTTCAACAAAACGTAACAGCTGCATACTGGAAATTACAAAATGTGGTTACTACTGTTTATCTGCTTAGTTTTCCAAATATAGGCAAGAAACTCACGTGTACTCTGATCTTAAATGATGCAGCAGTTGCCTTTCACTGTTATAGACTATTTCCAATAGTTTGAATTGTTGCAAATGTTATACCCTGTGCCTCGCACAACAGCATACTAACTGATGGTGCATCCTAAACCCCTTTAACTGCAAGCTTTCTAGATTGCACATTTGAATTTCGAGTGAATTTTAATTTACATATTGAAATTCTAAATCTATGCAAGAAAATAATGTGCAGAACTCTCTGCTGTCCATAACTTAGAGCTCTTTTATCTCTAAAACAGCAGCACATGGACAATAGTTGTGTATGCAAGGAGTCTTTTTATCTACAGTGAAAACAGGGATAGCATGCGATCCATGTCAGTAGCTGCATTCAAATTCACATCAAAAGTACATGATATATACCTCGGCCCAGCTCTTTGCTGTGGATTTTAATTGGCTGCAAGCAAATAAGATGAAACTGAGAGAGAGGATGAGATGAGCGGAGAAAACAGAGAGAGGCAGGCGTTGTGTGTGCCGGCAGCCTGCAGTTCTCCGTTCAGTCAAAAGGGAGCACTTTTCATCCACTTAAAGAAGCTCGGCGCGGCGTCGCTCTCTCACTGTCCGTCTCTGTCTCTGTCTCATACTGTGCCTTCCCTCACTCTGTCTCTCTCTATCTGTCCCTGCCTCTCTCCTTTCTCTCTCTCTCTCTCTCTCTGAGCCCTTGATGTCTCTCCTTTTTCTTTCTGTCTGTATTTTTCTCTTTCCCTTTCTCTCTCTCTCTCTGCTCCCCCCCTTCACACAGAGGGAAATGCTCTCTTGTTTCATCATCACTGTTAGGGGAAACCTGCACAATATAGACACAATCAGTACTGGGATTCCTCTTAATACCAGTGTGCTTTATGCCACAGGGGATATCATGTCTTCATTTAAACAGGTTTAAATCCATCCTGATAACTCGTGTTGCATATTGTCTTCATCATCATCATCATGATCGTTTGTTTCTACTTCTCTCCTCTCTCTCTACCTCTTGTCTCTTTTCCGACTAACTGCCATGAATAAAATGGCATGAAACAAATTTTTGAAAGAAAAAACAGCTGTGTCATGTGGATGTGAGGCCCTTTTTACGGCTCCTTTGTGTGTGTGTGTGTGTGTGTGTGTGTGTGCTCTGACCATTGGGCGTATCAGGAGGTGTCCAGTTAACATCGAGTGCACGTGGGGACACAGGGGTGACAACGGGAGCTGGAACATTCTCTGGGGTGCTCTCCTCAGTCCGGACCCGGCTGGGGGGGCTTAAGGTGCACCCTCCTCCTGTGCAGGCCTTACATACACACACACACGCACGTACAAACACACACACATTTACACATGAACAAAAGAATGAATGTGAGGTTGTGCAAAGGTGAAAGTGTGAGGACGTGTGTGTGTGTGTGTGTGTATGTGTGTGTATGATGTACTCACAGACAGTGTGATGGTGTAAGCTGTTCCAGGAGTCAGGTTGCGGATTGTGTGGTCTTCAAACAGTTCTGAGCCGTTATAGGCCAGCACAGGCTCCAGCCCGTCATGTGACAGTAAGATGGAATAGGACTCCAACACTCCGTTCACCTGGGAGGGGCGGGACCACCTGGAGGCGAGGACGAAAGAGGAGAACGCTTTTCACCTACCGCACTGCATGAGAGGAGATTTGTGCCGGCAGAAGTTGTGCTGGGGCTGCATGATTTAGAATTTTTGAGTCATGCTCATTTTGATCCCTTTATTTAAAAAAATGAATTTGTTGAATGGATGAATTCTGTAATTCCATTTATAAGGCTCAATATGACACTAAATGCAAATTCTTCACATATGAATAATCCTGAATTTAACTCTTAAAAGTCATTTTCTAATTCGAACATTTTTCATAATTCAGCTTCAGCTTTTGAATTCTGAATTGCCTGAATCAGTTGGCCTCCTCCAATCTTTACAAAGAACTAC
>OMLF01049010.1:10000-13894 GCA_900302615.1 Holocentrus rufus | reverse complement strand
CACACACACACACACACACACACATAATAGAAACACCCTTGCGTTTCTGGAATACTGTAGAATACCTTGTTTCTAACTGTCAAACTGAAAACTTTTGAAAGGTTACTTGTGGATTATGTTTTCTTTTGCTGTGGAAACGTGAGAAGATTTCTTAAGCTTTTAATTAATCAAATTGCAATTTGTTGCATTGGTCAATTTACTTTTAGACTATTTGCTGTCACCATTGTTCTGTTATTAATCAAACTGTGTATATATATTAAATGGACAGCACTTTGTATTTATATTACCACAGCACCATTAAGACCCATTTGAAATGAGCTCAGCTTGAGACATTGAGACAAGGAGACGGAGAGAGCGACAGAGTAGAATTTAAATGTCTGTGGGTTTCCTGGGGAGTCCATTTCCCCAATCACTGCATCAGACTGTTCTGTTTATGTATGTATGTGTGTGTGTGTGTGTGTGTGTGTGTGTGTGTGTGTGTGTCTAAGTAAGTGTGTATTTGCACCTTTATTAGAGAAGGGTCTCTCCACTTTGCAGACAGAAACACGCTGCTGGGATAAGGTTTCTCATTCACACACACACACACACACACACACACACAGTTCCCTTTGTCAGATAGTGGTGTCCTCTGTTCTATATTTAGAAAAGGAAAGTCAACCCCAGCAGAGAGAGTGAAAGTGAGGAGGAGAGAAAGTGAGGGATGTTCCACTGTAAAGTAAAGAGCGAGGAAGAGAGGGTGATGTGGAGATAAACACTGTAAGCCCAAATACATGTTGGGAACAGAATGAAGATCAAAAATACATACTGTCACTCCTTCAGTGTTGGAGTTTCTAAAGTTTGCTGAGTGGTGAAATTAGCAGCTGATGTTTATTTTTATTATGTAAATTTGCATTGCTGTGATAAAATTAGCTATGCACGTGTGCTGCACTGGCCAGGTTCTGTTTATATTTTAGTCCAATTTTTGTGAATACAATTTTGTTATTTATTTTTTCCACTGTACTTTGTAAAGAAAAGAGCTTTAGGTAAACACTGTGATATGTTGAAAATGGCACATGCACTTTTTTGTATTTATAGATGATGCACAATACATCTGCTTTATTTTAAGTATTCAAGATATTTTGTTATAGTGTTCTATTTTGTTTGTTTAACTAAAGCAAATACTGTGTTACAGAAAACAAACAAACAAAAAAAAAAAACAATCTTTTTCATTTTCACTGGTCCTATAATTGTTAGAAACCCCAGAGAGTGGCCCACCCTGCTCACTGGTACCAGGGGAGGCCATTTTAAAAAGTGATGGATTCCTCTCCTGGTTCCTTCCATTAAAAGCCAGTTTTTGACTGATGACTGATGGGCTGTGTTAGCACACAATTAGCCACTTTAGCTAATCTATCACATTTATTATAAGATTTATATGCTGTCGATGGGCAAGGTGATGTATGCCCATTGTTTGAATCGTTAAATCAAAGGGGAGTTGTGATAATTTGTATCATAATTCATTCTAATAATGGATTTAGAAACCCACTTGTTTTAGAAGTGTGTAAAGAAATTATTAAGAAGTAATGGGTTAAGGTGCATGCCATGCACTTGGGATACTGTGGTTACAAAACCTGTCTGACCTATGGAAAGTCAAGCCCTCGCCTCCTCTCTGCCATCGTACACTGTGTGCCACAGAAAAAGCAGAAGTGCAATCAATGAGTTACATGTCTGCAGGACTGGATTAAATTGGTTCAAATGAAAACAAATGCCAGTAGAATTATTTAGTATTGTCTTAAGTAAGCTAAGTATAATTAATCTACCTCTGTCCTCAAAATGACATAGGTCCCATAAAGATGCCTGTTTGCTTCAGTGCATGTATGTGTGTGTGTGTGGCTGTAAGTGTGTATGCACTGGTGTGTTTGTGCAGCTGTGTACAGCAGTGTGTTTGTGTCAGGTGGGGTTAGGTGAGGGCAGGGTATAAATCTGCTAATATTGTTGTGCTCACATCCAGCGAGCTCCCACAACCTTTCTCACAGTCTCTCACCCCCAGATTTCCAGATTTCTCGCTCACTCTCGCTCCTTTTCTCTCTCCCCCACTTTCTTTGTCTTTCTCAACATTTCTTGTGTCTCCCTCCCTCCCTGCCCTCCATGCTCACGGTTTTTTTCTTTCTCTCCTTGTCTCTCTCACCCGCTTCCTTCTTTCTTTGTTATTCACATTTCTCACACATGCTTGCTCCCTCTCTTTCTCACTTTCTCAGCTTTTCTCACAGACAAAATAGAGAGGTATTGACCAAGTATGATCTCTCAACCTCTACCTATTACTAATCTGCTAACAAGGCAATACGCAGCCTTCCCACACCTGGCCAATATACAGCAGAAAACATTTTAAACACTCGGGGTAGGATGCATTTCCCTGTGCCTTAGATGATACTGTATATCATGACTGGAAATTTGTTTTTCTTGCAACCCTCTTGTCTCATTGTCAGTGACACAATATGTGGTACAAAACCCCATGTTTGGGGGCACCTGCCACATACTCTCACAACACATCTCATAAAACATTAATGAAGTTTCATTCCAAAAATCAAATAAGCATCATGTGGACCAGTGACAGCTACACTTACAGTTACAACGACTGCTGGCAGAAAATTAAAGTAATAATGACATTGTCATATAAATAAATGTCTGTGTTGCTACACCGTGTTGCTGATTGATTTAACAAAGAGAGAGATTCATCACGAAAGCTTTTAATGTAAAACACTTGTCAAGTACATCTTTCCAAATCTTCTGGCACACAGGAAGTGATGTGATTTTTCAGATAAAGAACAATCGATCTTACAGAAGTTCAACCTGACCTGACAGCATTAGTGACATTGTTTGATTGCCTAAAGTCCATCAAAATGCAGTGCAAAAGCATATTTTGATATATTTACAGGATACTTTAGCAGTCTAGGTGCTCAATAATAATGAAACTCAGGTAATATTTTCTTTCCCAACACAGAAGCACTATGAAGATTAACTCTTCACATGACGGATGCCCTGTTGTGACTGTGCGCTGTTCACAAATCCACGTACTACTGATGAAAATGAGCAGTTTGCTCACTCTGGAGCAGATAATGTAATTATACCTCTTTCCCACCCATGCTATCTTACATTCAGGCACATGTGATTGATTGTATGCGCACATAAACACATACACAATTACTGCTGATCCAGTAAAATCGAGGCATTTCAAAGACTGTCATGTTAACTACACGTCCTCACACACAGGCCCCATTTCCCACTCACACACCGTTTGCCTACAATTTACTCCTCCTTCTCCACTCTCTCGCTCGCCCTCCATTCTTCTCCCTCTCTCCATTGTTTAAGTGTGTGTAGAAGTGTGTGTGTGTGTGTGTGTGAGTGGCACTGTGCCCTCCCGCGGTGAGTCCCACTGTAAGTGACAGTCAGGGCACTAATGGCTTTCACGCAGATTGACTCTTACACACACGTACACATGAGCGCGCACACGCACACACAAATAGGAACATTTGCACATGAACATAATATAAAACAGTGCAGAGATCTATCTTCCTCTCTCCCCTCCCCCTAGAGGTGAAAGGTCAAGTGCAGGAGAATATTCCGCATGCTAAACACAGCTGCAGAAGGTCACTGCTTCCCTCTCGCCTTTTCCCTCTCTTTGTATTTCACACATACACAAGAGGACACCGCAGGCATATAAGGTACACAAGCACGGCCACAATATCCCTTTCACTCTCATCTCTTTCTCTCTCTGCTGCTTTCACACTCAGTCTCTCTCTCTGAGTCATGAGTAAATGCATCGCTGAAAACAGACGGCGATATGAACACACACACACACACACACACACAAAGACAAATGCGCTGAGAAATATCACTCTGACATTCACAGCCGTAAGT
>OMLF01049010.1:0-5000 GCA_900302615.1 Holocentrus rufus | reverse complement strand
TGTTAATGTATGTTGTCCCTTCCCTTCCACATAACTCACAGCAGTGTGACACTACTTGCTGTGACAGGTCATTAAAATTTATGTTAGCCTAAAAAAGGTGGGTAAACTCTTCCACAAATTAAAAAAAAAAAGGTGGGTAAACTGAGCTGAAGTGGATTCATCCTCCAGTTCATCCCTGACTGTCCGGACTTTCACTGTCCCTTTTGTCTCCGTATCGTATGTCAATATGCTAAAATACTGCTATTACAGCACCTCAACTGCTGATGTGTCTCTGTGCCAATGTCACCACATAAATTCCTGCACATTTTATTTTTTATTTTGCTGTGCACTTGGCAAATGAACAGATTCTGTTCTGACTGTAAAGCTTTTTCATTTTCAGTTGTTTTTCAGATGTTTAAGCCTCGTCCACACTTTTGTCTCCTCCGTCTTTCCTCAATCACTCTCTTTCATTTTCCTCTGCTCTCTTCTCCTGTCCCCCTCCACCTCTCCTCACCCTCCGTCCCCACTAACACCCCTCTCTCTCTCTGTGTTTCTCTCTTTCTCTCTTTCTCCCTCGCTCACCCATGTCTTTTAATTCAATTAGGGGCCAGGGCCCCACTCCACTGCCATTACACCCTCATTTGCTTTCTGTGTTTTTTAGCCGTTGGTGTAATTCTGCAGTCAGGTGTCGAGGCCATCATAAATTAGCGAGAAGCCTTATCACGGTGGCCTTAATGTCTGGCAGAGAGAGAGAGAGGGAGGGAGGGAGGGAGCGGGGTGCAGAGAGAGAGAGAGAGAGACAGAGACAGAGACGGAGAGCCCATCTTCATATTTGCCTGGAGACATGGCGGAGTGGATGAGAGGAGGGACGAATAGCAGCAGCGGACGCAGACATCATCATCGTCGTCGTCGTAAAAGATGAAGTGAGGAGAGGGAGGAAGTTAGCAACAGGGAGAGAGAGAGAGCGAGGGAGGGAGAGAGAGAGAGGACGGATGCCAGGGTATGACATCATTGGGGTAGTCCTGAGTGTCTCGTTCCAAATGGAGACAGTCTACTGAAACTGGGGACTTGCCAGGAAGACATTAGCGGGTTGCCTGGGACAGTGTGTGTGTGTTTGTGTGTGTGCATGGGCGTGTGAGAGAGAGAGAGAGAGACAGAGAGACAAAAAGCAAGCGAGTGAAAAAAGAAAGTGTGTATATATTGGACTTATCCTTCTGTAAGGACCAAAATGTCCTTTCAGGCCTCACAAGAGGGCGGTGGCAGGAAATCTGGATGGGTAAGTAATTCTCTCCTAATACAGAACTCCTATCCTGCACCCAAGAAAAATATTTATATACTGCACCCCAAATATGTCACCAAGAGAAGATGATGTCCCCTTTTAAGCTGTATTCATGTTTCTGGATACGGAGAGCTGGGTTACGATGTTTTGCCATGTGTAATGATGCACCCTGACATTTTTATGTTGGAAGACATTGATTTACACTATAACAACATGTACAGCTATAATTAACTTGTTGTAGGCCTACAATAAAACGTGTTTCCATTATTTTGTGGGTTACCTGTGGCTCGTTGTACTTAAGTGATTAAAAAGGCTGTATTGCATTAGTCATATATGGCTATATTTAGATGTGCACAATAATGCAACTGTTGGCACCACAATGAACAAGACAATAGTTTGTTTAAGTCCTATACTTGAATGCATAAACTGACAACTTCCCATAAAAATCCTCACATGACTGAAATACTTCAGTGTTTTAGATGCAGAAAAGACTGCAAAAATAATTTTTTGTTTTCCTTTTTCTCAGTCAAGCTCCCCTGTGAACATTATAAGAATTGAACCCCCACAACCCACTCTCTGCCCCACATCATCATAACCTTTCATTTTATAGCAACAATAAAGTAAGAAAAACATGAGGAAAAAATGCAAGTTGAGTTCAATCTGAGACATTTATTTTGTCCATATTTGTGTTTGTTACCTGTGAAATTTCCATCGGCTGGATATCTGGCTGTAACAGGTGCTGCGTTGGGCCGGTCTCTATCGTAGGCCCTCAGCTCGTACCTGTCAATGAACCCTCTGACATCACCAGTGGGCGGGGCCCAGCTCACCTTGGCACTGAAACCACTCTCACTCTGAACTGTGTGAGGGTTTGGGACGTGCCTGGGCACTGGAGAGAGAGAGAGAGAGAGACAAAATGAAACGAGAGAGAAGATCATAAGAAGAGAAGAGTAGCATGTACAGAAAAGATTAAAACAAACCAGTGAACACGAAAGCAAGAAAGAATGAAAGAAAAAGGAATAAACTAAAACTAACAAAACAAAATGAATGAAAGAAAACAAAAAAGAAACAAAATTGAGAACGTGCAAATGAAAGAAAGAAAAAGCAAACGGCAGGTAGGGAGCGCATGAGGGTAAAGAAAAAGCATCTCCCATTTCTCTGTGTTTTAATAGGCCCAGTAAATCATACCTAGCCATTAGCATAAATAGTATTTATGAGAGTTGTAACTTTTTCAGCACTGATTTAATACAGCCAGCCATTCATTCTGGGCTATATTTCACAGCAATCAGCCTCCCTCCCTCTCTATACCCCCCTTCTTTCTCTCTCTCACATCCTCTGTACCTCAGTCCATCTCTTTCACTCCCTCCCTCTCTCTCTCTTTCTCTCACCGCCTCACCACTTCACTCCTTCAGACCGCCTTCATTTTCAATCTCCATCCATCCTTCCATCTTTCCCTAAATCTTCCTCTATGTTTCTAACGCTGAACTTAGTCCAAGGGGATTAGGTGTCAGTCCAAACTCTTGGGGGCTCTATTTTCATAAATCAATATGCAAACGCATTTGGTGACGCAACCTCATGGCACAAACTCACTTGTGTGTGACCAACAGTTTTTAGGTAATTTATGACAAGAGGCGTTGGCAAAGTGGAGATGCAACAGCAGCTCCAACGCTGGCCTACAACAATCGTCTATTAAAGCCATATACATGCACAGATGCTGTATATGCATTAACTGAAAACTCATTATGCCCATTACAATTCTGTTCACATGACTGAAGTACTTATTGTGATTAAAACAGAGTGGAGAGTTTGTTTCTTTAAAAAAAAACAAAACACACACTGGTTTGTTGTACTGCCACTATCAAATTTTACCACAACAATTACAGCGAGAAAAAAATGCATCATCCCGGCCAAAAAAATTGTCACTTTGTTGGCGCAAGTTGTTGCTGGCCCAAAAATAGGACCCTTAAATTTGGTGGCAAGGGGGTCACTGCAAATAGAGCCTGGCAGACCAGACAATTTTGTGTAGCAAACAGCATGTATGAACAGTAATCTTAAGAACAGACTCTTATTAGACATTTATCTATTTATTTTTTTATCTATGATTTTATCGATCTGCCTGTCTATCTATCCATCACATCTTCCTTCTCTAGTCTCCTAGAGTGTTATTGTGATATTGAGCAGAAATATATATTGAGGCATAAAATAGCTTAAGAGCTGCTTCATGCTCTACCTCCTCCTCCCTCCCTAATTTGTTTTCTCCCTCTCACTAATTCCCTTCCTCCTTCCCCTTCCACTTTAACTCCCTCAATCTCTCTTTACCTCCTCTCCCTACTTGCCTCCCTTGCTTGCCTCCCTCACTTTCTCCTTCCCTCTTCACCTCAGTCATACTCTCTCTCTCTCCTTCTCTTTCCCTCCATCTCTCTCTCTCTCTCTGCTCACAGGATGCTATACTGAGACCTACCAGTGTATCGTTTGCCACTAAAGAGTAGGTTTATATTCCACAAGGGACCAGACAGGCCATTCTGGGTCAACAGCCTTTTACTGGGATGCCCTTTATAGAGGCCTTATCAATCTCTCTTGTCATCAACCACATGTAATATCACTGGCCTGGGATAAGTCTCACATACTATACAAGAAAGGGGCAGCTTCACATCAAAAATCTCTTCAGAACAAAGAAAAACACAGAAGAGAGTCAACATTAAGAGGAAGGAGTCTTTGCTCCCTGTTCTGCTGCTGTCAAAATGCAAATGCATTCAGGCAAATTAAGATCAAAAACAAAATATCTCACTATTATATAGCACAGACACACTGGGGATAACCTAACACATACACACATATAAACACACTCTTACAGGCAGCATGTTAACACCACAGGCTGGAGAATACTTATGTACTTATGCACCTTATCAATCTCTCATACTATTAGAGTGTGTCAGATAGAGGTTAGATAAAAGGATAAAATGATACTGTAGCAGATTATACAAGCTTTGTACTGTGTACAGTACATAAAACATGTACACACACACCACTGATGAAGACATATACACACCTAGAAAAAAAAGAAGCTCCTAACAGTGGCACACACCACCACAAAGGCACAGGTGCAATTGCACAAACAGACATACATACACAATAAGCCACAAACACAACACTATCTACACATATCGAGAGACAAGCATAAAGCCTCTTCATCTGTGGTCTGGCAAGCAGCTCCCAACTGGTATCGCTGTGTGTTTTGTGTGTGTGTGTGTGTCTTTGTGTGTGTGAGGCACTTATGATAAGGCATCGCTCTGCTATATCTCATCTCTGACTGTAATACATAGTGGCCTGATAAAAACAGAGACACAAACACACACAGGCCAGCTAATGCCAGAGAGATAAGAAGAGCTTTCCACAAAACCAACTTAATTTGGTGGGATTTTTATGTGAATTGAAAGTGAACAATTCATCCTCTCTACGTGCATTTCTATCTTACGTGCATGGGTGCATTCATGTGTTTCTGTGCATGTGTGTGTTGTACCTGTGCCTCGGCTTCGTCCTCTCTCCCACGGTCCTGCTGCCCAGCCTCCTGCAGCCAAAGCCACATACCTGTACAAGTACTCTGGAGGGGTGTGTGTGTGTGTGTGTGTGGACATGGGTAGAGGTGGGGTAGGGTGAGGATCAGGGAGGCATATGGGACATGAGAGTTTCTAGTTAAGATCAATTTTATTTGTAACATGCACCAGCAACATAAAAGATATTTTGT
>OMLF01049007.1:0-19384 GCA_900302615.1 Holocentrus rufus | reverse complement strand
TGTACCAGTGTTCAATTTTATAAATTTGACAAAAAAAAAAAAAAAAAGAAAATTCTGTGTTTTACCCAGAAATCCTGTTCAGGTGGAAAAGCAGCAGAAGCATGATTTAGGTTATGGGTCACTAAAACTGAAAATCAGAATAACAGTAACACATTTATGCACAGTTCATATTTGTTAGGAATAAGCATCACTTGCTTCCCATAGACAGTCAGTTGGTTGGTTGTGTTGGTTAATTCTACAGTACATATGTGATCAAACCAACTGCTTTTGCATATCCATATTGGAAGTGGACAGTGTTGCCTGTCCGATAAGATTTTTAATAAAATGCAGACGTAGCAGTAAACCAATACATAGTTTCAGAAGCAAACTGATATATCCTATCGGTAAGCACAGATGTTAACAGAAGACAGATTGCAACCCCAAGTCAGACCTACTTGCACGTTCTTCTCAGCACTGTAACCACATGAAGACATTTCAAGACATTCACTGTCACGTTCTTTCCTGTGATAGTCTAAACATTCTGGCATTCATTGTGTCATCCTATGTGGCCAGCCCCACCTATCTGGCACTTAAGTAGGAAACCCAAACATGCTTCTAATATTGAGCCGAGGCTGTTCCCAGTGCTGACAGCTGAACTCACGTGTCTGGGATTTAGAGCTGGCACCACAGCCTGCACACCGCTCACTTCCACACCTCCCAGTATCAACACCGCTCTCAGTCTGTGGCTTTAGTTTCATGACAGATTGTGGTGCTTGAAGAGGTTTGATGTAATATGAAAGACCATTTACAAGGTGACCGGGATATCCTACGAATAAATGCACTCACACACACAGAGACGCACACACACACACCAGCCAGGACTGGATTTACTTGATGTTGTGCCAGCCAAATGTACACAGTTGAAGTCCGGAGGATAAAGGGAATAAAGAGAGAGAGTGACAGAAGAAGAGAAAAGACAGAGGAGAAGAGTAAACGAGTTTAAGCCTCAGAAAAGTGTGGAGAATAAAGCCAGAAGAGAGAGGGAGATAAAAAAAAAACAGAGTAAGGGAGTGAGGGAGAGAGAAAAGTGAGAGGCAAGTGGGATAAAGGAGGGGAGATGGTGTTTTTGGCTGGCCCAGTCGGCTTTCAGACACATTCTGCTCTCCACTGATAGTGCCAAGAGGCTTATGGAGGTTTACTGAACAGTGGCCTGCTTGTTTAATATTACAGCTGACTAATTTTCCATCTCTATGTAAACTGTTTGAGCTTTTATACAGTCTCTAGTGAACTGCATGCGCTCAAATATTTCGTGGGCCTTTTGCTTCTATTTGCATTCTGTTTTGTTAAATCTGCTTTTCCTTTGCACATGGAGCTAATGAGATTTATTCTTCCCCACCCATTAATCCTCTATCCTTTACACAGGTGATTATTATTAATGTTTACACAGTGTTTACACATTGGTTGTGTGCTTTTGCAATGAAAACCCATGCAAATCACAGTGTTGCAAGCCTGTAATGTGGGGAAACAGTATCAAGTTAACGCGTGGTTGTGTGCATGACTCGGTGTGTTTCATCTCTTCATCATACAGCGGCGCGTGGGCGAAAGCAGCCGCTGCCCTCAGACATCGCTGTCATCATGTACACCAGCGGGTCCACAGGCATCCCAAAGGGCGTCATGATCTCTCACAGCAACATCATCGCTGGCATCACAGGAATGGCTGAGAGGATACCCAACCTGAGGTAGACACTGCAAACTTGTATGGTACTATTACAGTGTATTATCATGCGCATAAGTCTGTGGGATTATATTTTACCACCCTTTAATTGTACACTTTACTATTACATTCTGGCATTCTTAAGGATGTAAAATTATATACAAGAAAGGTGCCATGGCATCTTCTTCTTGCGACAGTGACATGTAAAGCCTTCCACTGACCATTCCATTTTGGAACAGTTAAAAATCCAACATGTTTTAGCTGTCAACCCTTCATCACACAAATGTCACAGCACTCTCACAGAAATAAAGAGTACTCCCATTTTGGGGCCGGAACTTTCACTGATGGGTCAGTAGGCCTTTTTCCACATGCAGCAGCTGTTTTGACATCAATAGCAGGTAAACACAGGGATTACTAATGACATCAATGAAGGTTCTGTTCCATTTAACAGAGTCAGGGTCCTGCTGGCTCACTGCAAAGACTCTGCTTCACTTAAATAGAACAGAACCTTCATTAATGTCATTAATCGCCTTCAAGACAGAGGAGGAACTAGTCATCGAAATCACCTGGTGTAGTTTTAGTTTGGAATGAAAGTCTGCTCTCAGCCCTTCACGGCACATGGTTCCACATCCCCAGTATAGGTTTCAACATTCAGGTAGGTTAACAGTACATGTAATGCCACGTTCACGTCATATGGAATGTACCATAACTTACAAGTGCACTTATAGAGCACACACAAAGAAGCTAATACTAACAGTGTGTAAGAGGAAAAAATTGACCTCCTTCCTACCCGAGAAAAGCTCATAATAAAGCATGCCCAAATTAAAACTGAAAAGAAACACAAACTGAACTAAAACTAGTCATTTTCAAGAAAATAAAAACTTAAACTGAAATTGCACCTTGAAAACGAACTAAAACTAAACTGAAATTGAAATCTACAATACAAAACTAAATAAAACTAAAAGTGAAAGACTGAAAACTAAAATTAGCCTGCCCTAACAGGAATGATCATAAAAACACACACACATAGAAAAAAAGAGAGCTCAATATTGCATAATAATTAAAAATACTGCAAGACGTCCACTCCCAAAAGCAAAAGCATGTACCCCTGCTTTTTTATGTTTCTTCAATATTTCACACACACTGCATATGTGGCCGAATATTACTTAACAACCTAAGCCAGTTCATTCAGTCCTGAGAAAGCCTCCTCAGCATTTTAGAGGCAGAGATGAGCTGTTTAGATAACATCATATCAGCACAATTAAGAAAATAAATTCCTCTAATCTGCCGTTTCCAACTCCCATCCCTCCTGCTCCCGCTGCTTACATGCAGTATCAGCACTGTTGATTTAGGGGTTGTATGATAGTGCTGTGTTTAGGGAAAGACGCCAGATGATCTATTGGGCTAGCTTCCTGGTTAGGGCCTCCGTGTCAGCTGAGCACGTGCAGAGGTATGGTTCTCACTGGCCAGTCAGCTAACCCATATCATCAAAAAGTGTTTGGTTTAAAACAGAAAGCAACCCTCCTCTCTGGGGAGCGAGACGGGGGTGAGAGGAAATGCAGAGGGGAGGGAGCGGAGCATGAAGGGAAAAACTGGGAGGATGGGAGTTGGGGTGAGAAGGATGGAGGTTAGAGGGGTTAGGTCCGTTACGATCTCAATCTGCCTCTTAATGAAAATGATGGCTTTACTTTGTGTATTTTGTCGTCCCATTGTGTAAATTCCCTGCCCCAATCACATCCCCCCATATATGCCATGAAATTCAAACACATCCACTGAAATGTGATTCCACCGATTTTGGATGGATGCCTATCTTGAGGACATCTAGTCCTTAGATGGACCAGATGTACTTTTGTCCTGCCAAATATGTGGCCAGTAAATCATATTTAAGTCCAAGCAAAAAGAAAAAAAATGGCTTGAATTTTACAGTTGTAGTGAAGCCACAGTCTTTTTAGTGCACTGTATTCATCTTCTAAACATGACATTAATATGATTCATGATTCTACACAGCATGATGGTTTGTATTCAGACTGATTATACATTAGATCATGCAATTATACAGTACATTAATTTAGCTCAAGGACATGAGCTAGAACTGCTGCGGGGCTGAAATGACATTGGTTAAATTTAGGAATTGTAAACCAGTGTCTTTGTGTTTACAGTGAAGAAGACACCTACATCGGCTACCTGCCTCTGGCCCATGTACTGGAGCTGAGTGCTGAGCTTGTATGTGTTTCTCACGGCTGTAGGATCGGCTATTCCTCACCTCAGACCCTGGCTGACCAGGTACAGTAAGACTGCCGCCATTTATCACTTGGCAAACTTAATGTATATTACTGAAAAACGGGGGGAATTGCATGAAAAAGGGGAATGCAATCCTTTTTTAGTAGTAAAATGTTTTCTCCATCTCTTGAGGAGTGCTGTGATCATAAACAAAAACTTTTACTTGGTTCCAGAGCTGGAATTGCCAGCTGGATCAGATCCATTGTGTTTAAAAGTGCCAAATTAGTATCTGAGGAACGTATCTGACCTGACCTAACCCAGCTGGACCTGGCAGTTCCTTTCCATTTTTTGGGAGCCATTTTTAACTTTTGGCCTATCCCTCCAGTACTCCCCTAAGGGTAGAGAAAAACATTTTACCACTCAAAATTCCCTTTTAAAGTACTATACCACCTTTTGCCAACTAAACTCTGTGAACAACTTTTACAAGAAGAGGATTTATTATAGTGTCAATTTCTCTGCTGTATTGCTGAAAGGGAATAGCAACAGCCCTGCCAAAATCAGACGGATTCCCACTGAGGTTGCTCCTCCTAAAAACATGTGAAAGTTTTGCTTTCCTTGTACTTAAATGCAATGTTGAACACCGAGCACAAGAGGGTGGATTTTCGATCAGGGATCACACGAGAAGCACCGATTAAAAAGTGTTTACTGTGATATTTGCCATTTTTTTCTCCCCTCTAGTCGACCAAGATCAAGAAAGGAAGCAAGGGAGACACCAGCGTCTTGCAGCCCACTCTGATGGCAGCTGTGCCGGTACGACAAGACAAAACAAAACTGCATTATATAATATTTCCGAATATTTTCCATTTTCTATCTTTGATTCAGTTCAGTGGTTCTTTTCCTAGTCTGTTTCAGAAACACTCTTGCTGACCTGACTTGGGCCTTGCCTGGCTATAGTTCAGCTTTCACTCCGTCTTTGTTCATAGTCCAGCTGGAGCTGCAGTGACAGTGTCCAGCAGGCCTTTATCTCTCTTTATTGGCTGTGACGTAAATCAAACTCTCCGGCTCCTATTGCTGGCCAACTCTGGCCTCTCTTACTTAAGTATCACCCAGGCTTCAGCAGTGATGACGCTGGGACGGGCTTTATTTAAGGCATAGCATGGCCGCAGACTTAACATGCCTGTATTTTGTCAAAGACAAATTTCCAGCGAGAGAGAGGAACAGGCACTTCACTCGTCATAAGTGCTATATTGGCTTTAGAGAGGGCTTACAGTGAAGAGACACAAGAAAAAAGTAAACATACAACTACACAGTATGTGCTAAAAAATGCACCCTTGCAGGATGCCCCAGCTCCCTAGGAAGTCATTAAATGGGCGATGGAAAAGACTTGATAATGTCATGGAAAAAGGCTTAACTTTACTATGAAAACAAATACTCATGTGCTGCATGAGCTCAGTAGCTGAATTTCTACCCTGTATTATACACCTGTACATCCTATATACCTATACATCTGATATTCAAATTAGCAAGGCTGAGTGGAAATAAATTCTTCAGTTGTAAAAAGGTTTTACACTCGCTTCAGATAGAATAGATTTTGTCAGTAAAGAAATTATGTCATACTTAGAGATGGCAAAACATTTGTCATTGTAAATTATCTGTCCACCACAGCACCCAGTAGTGTCAAATGAGCTGTTGTAGCAGAATGTTACCAAGTCTCTGTTTTCACCTTCATACAGCATGAATTATTGCCAGCATTGGCCGTAAAGAATAACACATTACCCTAAACTAATCTTTTCTTGAAGAAGACTCTTTTTTTTTTGGGGGGGGGGACAGTTTCCTCCTATGTAGCTATGTTCTATGTTCAGGAGGCAGATTTATTCACTTCAGCCCAGCTTATGGAATCACAACACTTTCCGTCACTTCACTCCATGAAAAGCCATTGCTTATGGCTGCTTAATTGGACGTGCTCTTATGTCCAGAGGAAATTCTGTGTTTTTCTTCAGCATTATTTGTTTACATAGACCTGTTTTTTATTCTGTCATTTTCTCCATTTCACTTTGATGAAATAAAACCCATAACTAGAAGAGTGCACTTAGTAGAGTGCACCCTACTAAGTGTCTGTATAAAGTAGACAGTTGTTATTGCTTTGTCCCATAACTGGCTGTAGAGAGGGTGAAAGGAGTTTTCCATGATTGCTGCGATCTTGTCCCTCATCCAAAGATCCGAGAAGATTAGGCAAATTTGTCTGCTGACGTATGAAACGGCGACAGCTGTTTTACACTTAATTTTTGTACAGTGGTGAAGCATCAGGCTATTGAACCTATTTAAACCCCCACTTGTTGACAGATCCCATCAGCCTCTAACACTTTTTACAGTCTTGTTCTCCTGTGTGTCTGCTCTGTGTTCTGTTTACTTTCTTCATCAGCAGTGTTTTTATGAACTCGACCAGAAAACACAATGCACCTGCTGGATTTTTTCACCCACTATCAGAGTGAACATGGCCACAATAGGATAAAAAAAAAAGTTGCCTAGCCCAGTAATATGCAAAGAGAGAGTGATGGCTGAGCAATTATCAGCAATGAATGGAGTGAGGGAGTGGAAGTAGCATGAACAAATGTTTTTCAAAGTTTTTGAATCACTGCAACCATAAGAGGTTCTTCCTCCTACAATCACAACTGTGCACAAAAGATTTAGGCTGATAGGCCCAGTAGTTTGCGAGATTAGCCACGGACAGACACACAGACACACCCAACCATACATAAGCATACAAAGCTTTCACTGTATCAAGTTGGCTAAGGATGGTGCGCTGGCCCACTCTAATAGGGTTTAATTGGGTAATAGGGGTGTTGGCAAAGGGGACGCTGAAAAACACTCTTTTTATTCCTATATCAGTCTTCACCAGACCTTCAGTCAGTGCCAGGACCTCTGGTAGTGAGTGTAGGTTTCTGGGGGTGAAGGGGACTTCTTGTCCCCTGAATCTGGCTGGGAGATGGGCTGGCAGACAGATGGTTTTTACCTGACTGGCAGACAAGTGGATTCTTCTCTGGCCAGTAGTCACCACGCCAGCATTCTCACTTATGTCAGGCATCTGGATGATTTTTACCACCATCCTTGCTGTCCTTGGTTTAAGGGAGAAGTCAGTGCTGATGGTGTGGATGGTTGTGGGGTCTACTCTAGACCCAGGGCGTTCACCACTTCATCCATGACATTGTATCCAATTATTCACCACTAAAGGGAAATTCAGTATGGTTCGCTGTTATTCCAGTAAATGTCTTTGGTCCCAGGAGTTGTATGATTGGCCTGATAATGGTGTGTGGGAGATATTCAGTCCTCCACGCCTCACTGACAACAGTGACCTGTGCTCCACTATCCCACAGTGCTTCTACAGTAACCCCATCAATCATGCCATTCAGAAGACACTGTTTCCTGACAAGGCTCACTAATTTGTTTTTCCGCTGTGGCTTGATGTAAGTCACATTTGGTGGTTTTGTTGTGGGTTGATGCTGGGGGAATGGTGAGTGATACTGACAGCTTATTTTGCTCTGGATTTTGGTGGGTCCCAGGGTTCGGAACTACTGGCAGTCCCCTCTCAGTAGCCCGCTGCCATTTCCCACCTGTCTCAGTTTCCTACAACCATGGGAGACATGACCAGAGTCACCACAACAGAATCAGTGGTCACAGTGCTCTTCTTTTTGTGCCTGCTGACATTCTGTGCAACCCCCGGGTCTCTGCCTGGTTGCTTGCCTCACTCTTAATACTGGATAGCAGGTAGATGACTGGGTGGTGGATGGTCTTTGTGAGTGTTGAGCATTAGCTTCCATCAGCCCCAGGAACACTTGTCTCATCTCACTGACAGCTTCCCTATCATTAGCTGAGCTCTCTGGGACTGAGCTGACTCTCTCACCTTAGATGTCACTGGGGTTGGGCTTTTCACTGTTGGTGCACATGTGTTAAGGACCTCAGCCTGTGTTTCAAAAACGCAGGCTTCCCTACTATTGATGGGTTTCCTCAACCTTTTCTGCCTGTCTCCCTCCAGACTGGCAGCCTTACTCACTTTTTCAATGAGTGTCTCATCTCTCACTGTGCTGTCACTCAAGAAGGGCCTCAGCTGGAACTTTATTGAGTCGCTCAGCAGAATTGTCTCCACAGCCTGGAGAAACTTCCATCATTTGACTTATACAGCAGCCTCTCCTTCAACTAGATGGCATGAAAGAGGAAGGTCTGAGCATACTCCTTGGGTTCCTGTGAAATGTTTATCAGCTTGTGTTAAAGGCCAGAGTTAAAATGCTCTTTCAAGCATGTCCCTGAGGTGAAGGCCAGGGCAGGGGCTTGGATTACTGCCTGCTGGAGGAGGCCTGCCTCAGATTGTCCTGGTGTGGGACAGCTTGTCTCTTTGTCCTCCTCCTCCAATCTGCCCTATAATTTTAAATTCCCTGCATGGCATAACTTCAGGGCATGAGGAATGCTGTTCCTTACCTCATTGATGGTATGATGGCTGAGAGATCCAAACCTGTTATTTAGGTGATTAATTTGGTGGACGAGGGCTCTGTGCTCATCTGACAACTGGGTATCCTGGTACTTTGGGTTGAAAAGAGGGCTCTAGTCTGGTGCAATGTTGTCTGGCCACTTCCTCCAGTCTGCAGCCCAAACCCACAGCTTAAATACCCCTGAAGTTTCACATGCACATAAAAGTCTCAAACAAAAACACTGCGGTTAAATGCACTTTTCTGCACATGATTGACATAATCGTACAGAATAAGGCCTAGCAGTGGAGCTACACAAAAAAGAATGGGCAATATTAACCTGTGTTAATGCAATGCTTATAATATGCTGCATAATATTTAACTTTTTCACATTAACTTGTATCCAACTCACGTTGCAGGCCTGTTTCACAACTGGTATTAAAAATGTCCAAATCCCAGAGATAGCGAGTGGGATGTCTGTTGTACTGAGTTTCGCTGTGAAATCTTGAATGAAACCACTGGGGAAATTTGGAATGACTAACCGACTGAAATTGAGAAACTGGGATTAGTAATCCATCGCTAGTGGCTAGACTCTAGACTACAAGCACCTCCCTCTGTATTCTCTGTCTCACCATGAGGGTCGCCCCCTCCACCCTCCCATCTCCCAGGGATCGTAGTGTAAAGGGCAGAGGGCCCCAATGTCTGGAACCATTCACAGCTGTAAACAGAACGTGAGAAAGCCCCGTGTGGTTATCCCCACGACTCACACACACGCATACATACACACACATACACACAAACTGTTTGCTGTGATATGACAGCGGGCTGCTGCATGAATCCCATGTGGACTTCCTCTCTCTTGCTGCTTTATCTTCACACACACACACACGCACGCATACACACACGCGCACATACACAAAGACCAGCTGTTTTTTATTGTTTGTTGTTTGTGCCCTTTCCCCCACTTAAACATAACCCAGGCTTTTTAAGACACTCTGCTGAATTGGATAATGAAGTGTTCTTGGTTTTAGTGGGTCTCAGACTGTTCCCTCCACTACAGGCCCGTTGACAATAGGAAACCAAGCCACCAAGTCGAGTCACGCAGACCTACGCCTGAGTTGTAGCCAGGGCACACCATGATACCAGTTCATCCCATTCCCATTCTTTCACTCCTAATCCCATCCTATTCCCAGCACTAATTCATCTCAGTTTATCCACTTCATTCTTGACCCTTGTAGTCTCCTGCAAAGAGAAACTTGAGAAAACAAGTTACAGTCCCTCAAATGATTTGTTTTGCGAGCGTAACAATGAATGCAAATTCAACTGACAGTTGCATTTGGTTTGTCAGAAGATTACAGTCTAAAACATAAATATGTATGTTTTAATAAATTAGGTACATTTGTTATCATGATTATTACTATTGTTATTTGGTGCTTACTGTGCTGATGTGGTATAGTTATTAAAACTTAGATCCAAGCATGGCAATTTTATTTATTTATGTATTTATTTTTTATTTTTGTTATGTTTGAGTCCATGTTTTTTCTGTTCAGAAATTTAAAAATGATGTGTCCTGGAGTATTTCCAGTTTCATTTATACGTACTATGCTTATTATCACAGAGTGGTTATATCCAACTTTTTGTAGACTGAGGTTATCTTGACGTTGCTTCGCTTTTGTACATGAAGTCGCCGTTTTCCATGTCTGCTGTGCCCAGGGACTCACTGCTGTGTATTGCTCACTGGTTTAGTTGGTTGTTTGTTATGATTAATACTTTTTGGGCCTTTAGTATTATGCAACCAAACCCTAAGAGCACATGTTGCTCATTGTCCAATTTTGTTGAAACGAACATGATGTGGTAGTGTATTAAGAGAAATGTCTTCCATTCTTTGATCTTTTAAGAGCTGATGGCCTTTACTGGTCACTTGTCAGTAAATAAATAATGTGTGTGTGTGTGTCTGTGTGTGTGTGTGTGTGTGTGTGTGTGTGTCTGTGTCTGTGTGAGTGTGTGTCTGTGTCTGTGTCTGTGTCTGTGTCTGTGTGTGAGTGTGTGTGTGTGTGTGTACAATTTAAAAAAAAAAGAATTAACAAAAATTAATAAAACAACTGACTGCGAAATAAAAAATCCTTGGTAAATAACCTCTGGGACCACAGACCTTCCAAGAACTTCATCTACCTTTCAACTTTACTGCAGTCGCAATAAAAAGGCAAATATGCTAACAATGGGTCAATAAATAAATGAAAAGCACACTTAAACATGATCCACAAACCAACCATAAATATGCCAAGATATACCAAATATCTATGGTATGCACTTTTGTGTGTACAATGCATCTGTGCGGCTGATCCAGGAATCTGCCTTGTATTTGTTGTAGAGACATTGTTATCATTGTCTTGGTTTTCTGTGTCCATAGCAATGACTGGACCCTGCACATTAAGGTGTCAGAGCTCTGTCTGGGCTCAGAACAAACACCCATATTAGGAGCTGCAATAGCTGCACAGCTGTCCAGCATGGACAGACTGCATACGCACAAAAACAGGATTTACTGACTGACATGTTCTATCTTATCTCCCCCACTTTCTATTTCTCTCATCATTCCCTCTTTTCCCACCTCTTGTATCCTATTTTATGGCTTCCTCTAAATCTCCACATTCTCTCTCCTCTATTTCTGTCATTTGTTTCTCTCATTCCCTTGTGATCTCTCTTGCTCTATCCATCTCTCCAGGAGATCATGGATCGTATCTATAAGAACGTGATGACCAAGGTGGAGGAGATGAACTGCGTCCAGCGAACACTGTTTACACTAGCATACAACTACAAACTGGAGCAGCTCGCCAAAGGATACAGCACACCTCTATGCGACAAGTGGGTGACCAAAGTAGATGAATATGAAAATACACTTCTTTAAAGTTATAAAATTGTCACATGACATCAATGATATACTGTACATCCTAAATTAAATGTGCAAGCCCTCCCGTCCTCTCTCTATCCAGGCTGGTGTTCAAGAAGGTGCGCTCCCTGCTGGGCGGTCGGACGCGGGTGCTGTTATCGGGCGGCGCGCCCCTGTCAGCTGCCACCCAGCGCTTCATGAACGTGTGTCTCTGCTGCCCGGTGGGACAGGGCTATGGCCTGACTGAGACCTGCGGCGCTGGAACCATCAGCGAGCGTAAGCAGGGGTTTTGGGGCCAAAAGTATATCATTAGCATGTATTTAATATGCATGATGAGGAATAGATTTCAAGTCAAGGCAAGATGATTTACACTACTGCTAATTTAAATAAAAAAGGAGAGTAAATTAGCATTGATGTGGTGCTGATAAAACATTGGGGTGTGATATAGACCATTCAACTTCAATGTAATATTTAGAGGAGGTCATATCAGCAGTAATAACTTACATTTTGATCGGTGACTGCAAACTTAAATTGTAAAAAATTAATTTGTAACAGTAGCCTGATAGTTAATCGGAAAAAGTAAAACATTAGTGAAGTTATACAGTAGAGGGAAGGAAAAAGCTCCTGCAGCATAGAAGCAGAAATAAAAGTGAACTTGATGTTTTCTGTATTTGGTGTATGTAGAGAGAACCCAAGTCATCAACTCTTTAGTCTGTCATGAACCTGACAAATCAATGTTTGAGATGAATATTTGTTTGTTTTGCAAAATATTGCAAAAATTGGAGACATTTCATCCAGGCCTACAATTCAAGGAATTGAAAAATGTTTTTTTCCTCTTAATGATTTATGTATAAGAATGCCACTCATGTCTCCAGTGGCAATGGGTGTCTCCATAATTTGTTTTGAAGTGTGCAGCTGATGTATTGACTTCCATTGCCAGCACATTTCTGAAATAATGGAGATATTCCCAGCCTTTCCCAGGCAGACTAAACCAACCGAGTGGCCCGCTGCCCATCAGTCTCCGCTGCGGTCATTTGAGCTAGGAAAACACTGTTCTGTGGACATTCCTTTGGGATGGGGTTACCATGGCGAGGGAGGAAGTGAGGTCTAGTTGCCATGGTAATAAATGTCACGCGCTGATGCTAGAGTGCTTCTTCATCGTGTGTGTGTGTGTTTGTGTTTTGTTCCAGTATGGGATTACAGCACTGGGAGAGTGGGAGGGCCACTGGTTTGCTGTGAGATCAAACTCAAAGACTGGGTGGAGGGTGAGTGAGACAGGGAGAGGCGCCACACACACACACACACACACACACACACACAGTTCATTAGTATTTTATACACTCACCCTGTCACACAGAGTCACAGAGATGAACATCACTCTCTTTGTCTCTCTTTCTGCTTCCTTGTCTTCTCATGCACTAACATGTACATGCAAACACTTAACTCAGTTTGCTAATCCATCCACTGTTATTTCCACATGGCCTAGCTAGTGAGAACAATACACAGCATGAAAGGAGAGAGATCACTCCTTCTCTTATCAGCAGAAGCAGCCAGCTCATATCCTTGTAAGGAAGACACGCCACTTTTCTCCACTATTTTACAGCTTTGCGCGCTCCATCTTTTACACAACACATCATCATTTATTTTTACTGTGCTCTGTTAAATCTCAAAACCTAGCATGATGGTATTCATCGCTCGATTGTGACTTGTTGAAATACAGTTTAAAGTCAACAAGCTGTTAGTTCTTTATCTTTCTCCACAGAATGACAAAGCAGGAGAAACAGGAGAAATTGTAGAGATTTTATTGTATACAGAACTATATTTAGTCTAACTGACCATCTGCATCATATGGAGTCTGCTCTATTGCAGTCAGTTCCAGTTTCCATTGTACTGATGATTTGACCCCGACTCTCAGGTGGTTACCGTAGCACTGACAAGCCCCGCCCACGAGGAGAGATTCTAATTGGGGGACCCAACATAACCATGGGATACTATAAGGTCCAGGCTAACAACCAAGATGACTTCTTTGTGGACGAGAACAGCCAGCGGTGGTTCTGCACAGGAGACATCGGAGAGTTTCACGATGATGGATGCCTCAAGATAATTGGTGAGGGGCGGTGGAAGGTGGAGGAATGGGTGGATGGTGTATACTGATGGATTAGGAGGAGCAATAGCAACAGCAACAGCAATAGCAGACTGTTTGAATTAAATGAAGAACTGGGTAGTTAGCATGAGCAATAGGCTGCGCAGGCAAAGAAAAGAAACTCAAATTTCATCAACAGACAATCCAACGAAAAATATGCCATAGTACTAGAAGCACTGTTTGACTGCCACTGATCTCTTGGAAGTGCTTTACAAAAACACCACTATCATGTGGATTACCACTTTAGCTGGTCCAACTTCAGAGCACAAATTATCAACATGGTACCCCATATTCCTGGATTTCTTCCAGGCAACTCCTCTGCTCCACTTCCATCTATCAGTCTGGCAGGCCTTCGTCTCCCAGGAACCTTTTAGCAGATCAGATTCACTTCACTTCCCAGAATTACTCTCCAGTTCTGTTTACATGAGTCAGCCAGAACACCCAACTTTTCTATTTTATCTACATCAGATTTCTCAGACATACACAGTTCCTTCCTGCAGTTTCCCTCCTCCTTCAATACACAAGGAGAACAGAACCATGTTGATACACATGTACGTGCAGAGCCACACACACACATCATGACAGCCTGTTCTCTCTCCTGTTCGTCCAGATCGTAAGAAAGACTTGGTGAAGCTGCAGGCAGGAGAATATGTCTCCCTGGGAAAGGTGGAAGCCATGTTGAAGAACTGTCCTCTGATCGACAACATCTGTGCCTACGCCAATAGGTCTGTGTGTGTCTGTGTGTTTATCTTAGGGTACTTGTGGACATGCTATATGATTTTAAAGGGATTGTATATTAAATGTCATTGAGTGTAGAAAAAACCATTAAACTATGAGAATCTGAAGTCCTCTCTATACAGAGAGATGCCTATCAGTTGATTTCTCCTTAATCAAACCAGCGGTTTTGCTGGAGATTAAAAGCTACTTTGACATGTAAGAGTGGAGCGATCCAAACAGAACACCACCTAAAGTATTTATTACCCCCATCTCCATTTGATTGACTCTTCATCTGCAACTGTTATCCTCCACTAGCCTAAACAGACAGAAGTAAAAGTAACTTTTAGCTTGTTAGCACGATATGCTGGTTTTGTGCTGTTCCTGGATATAAATCTACCACAGAAGATTATTTTACCAAGCTAGCTGTTCCCTCTTTATCTTGCAATGGTGTGATTTGTGGATTTTCTCACATCAGCTCTACCACTACAAGCATCCAAACTAAAGTGTAAGCTTTAAGCAAGTGAGCCCTACAGCAATATTAGCTATGAAGACATTTGCTATAATACTGTTGCAACGCTTGTAAGACCGGTAGCTAGTTCAGTCATAACAATCGGAATATTTTCACTTTGCTGGACAGCTGACTGGTCTTAACAGAGTTCAGACAAAATTGTTGCCCTACAAGGAGAACAAAAGCTTCAAGCACCAATGTCTCAGGCACCCATTACACCCAGGGTGACATGCACCAATCGTGGGGTGCGTCTTGGTCACTGTTGACAGAATTAATTTGACATTAGAATGGGATGGCCATACAGATGATCTTGTAATGCATGAGGGTTAAGAACTTTCTTGCCATCCAGTTGATACCATTGCATGTATTTGAATGACTCTAATCTTAAGAGAGAGCATCAACAGCCAATGAGAGTTGAGCAGGAACAAGACAAGGAAAAAAAATGCAAGAAGTATGGAAAGATAAATGCTCTACCTCTGTGGTCCCGTGTTGTGGAACTAGAAACTTTGGAGGTTGCATGGCATTACAGTCCAGTTAGTGTGTACTTCCTAAATCCCATTTTTTTGGCAAGGGTGTATGGCTCTACAGCACAAGATGAAAAAATTGCAAATGCCATTTGCTAAGTGTGTGATGATCTTTTCAGTCTGTTGAGGCACATAGTGTGTCTTCAGCCTTATAAGGGTAAATCTCTCCCTCAGCCAGGCACTGATAAATGCATGCTTTCCTTCAGTCTATTGATGCATGTGTCCCATTACATCACCTTATTTGGCACAATATACTGTTGCTAGAATATGTGCAGACCAATGTCAACCAATAAGTCTAAGTATTGTTTTTCTTTCTCTTTGACACCACGCCTCCACTCCTCCTGCTCTGCAGTGATGAGACCTATGTGATTGGCTTTGTGGTGCCCAATCAGAAGCAGTTGTTGGCCCTCGCCGACCAGTATCGTATCCGAGGCTCATGGGAGGAGCTGTGCAACAATAAGGCCATGGAAGAGCTGGTCCTTAAGGTCATCACCGAAGCTGCTCTTACAGGTGAGAAGAGGTCAAAGCTTTAACTGTTATCTGGATGTTTTTGTCTTGGCCAGTATGATTAATCAATGTTTTTCCCATGTTGGAATCTTATTGTCGGGTTTTAGGTTGCAAACTTCCCCCAGCTGCCACAGCCTCTAAAATCATTGTAGTTTATGCATAGCATTTGTTGCTTCTTGTGAAGGATCAGTTTAGGTCCTTTACTTTGTGTCCCTTTTAATTTGTGTTGTGTTCCCTCTTCTTCCACTGCAGCCCAGCTAGAGCGGTTTGAGATCCCTCGCAAGATTTGTCTGAGCCCAGAGCCGTGGACCCCCGAGACAGGACTCGTGACTGATGCATTCAAGCTCAAACGCAACCAGCTGAAAACACACTACCAGGCTGACATTGAGAGAATGTACGGCGGGAAGTAGCTAAGCAAGACTGCCACTGCATAATTCATCGTCCAAGCACCGACCAACACTTGACTCGGAAACACCCCCATACCCGCCGTCCTCTTCCCTGTCCAATAAGAAAACATCCACAATGACTTGAATCTTTGGCAAATCCTATATCTCCTCAGACCAAAAAGAAAGAAATTTAATGAGATCGAGAGGCCAGAGAAAAGAGGCCATGTTGCAATGTCCCCCTTTACTGCACACATTAACCAGTTCCATCTTGGAAGCAGCTTTTACTTGAATTTCTAATTGATGGCTATTGCTCACCTTTGAAGACGGGTAAAAAAGTGCTTTAACGAAGAAGTGTTGAAGGAAAACACTATAAAATGTCCCTGTCCAGTGCTGCCTTTCCCTTTTTTATCCAGGTGTGTACCCTCTTTGAGGAGATTTTTATTGTTCCAGATGTGAGTTATGAAGCAGAATGAGTTTAGTAAAGTTGTCTGTTGAACTCTTGTCTGAGTGCCAAAGCAGAAGCTCAGGTTGGGGAAACAGGTTTGTTTCGTTGCTGGTCTTTGGCCATCAGCCTTGTTGTGTCGGATTTGCACGCTAACCCATGAGACACTTACTTTTCCTCAATTTATTTTCAGTCTCTTATCATACATTCTTTTGCCTTTGTGGATTTAAATTCCTCTTTCCAGTCCTAAGGCGTCCTATTGTCGTAGCTCTCATTTCAGAACCGAGTTCTGCCTAGCGACTAGCTGTGTTTCCTGCAGGTCAGGAAACGGCTAGTTCTTTTGTTTCTTTGTGTTCTCCGCTTGTTTTGAGTTCTGTGAAAGGTTTATTTTGTTTCCCACCCACAGTCAGGCTTTGACTCCCAAGCTCATGGGATGTCTCTCCCATCAGCACATCTGACTCCAAAAGCACAAAGTCATCTGAGGGCATTTGAGAAGAGGTTGGTAAAATACTGAGGTCATACCTGGCCTAATGAAGGTTGTCTTGTTATCATCAGCACTGAGGATGTGGTTCTTGTGCAGGACCACTACAATAATCACACCTACTGTAGTACTTATGAAGGTTGGAAAAATGGATGCACTGCTGTTTTGTCTCTTGTCCATAGTGGAAGGATATATCAGCACACTGTACAGAACACAGTGTGCACTTATTTTTTGCCTCTATTACAGCTGGATCTACTGTGTAAAATATTGTGCAATACAAAATTGTAACATTTCTATCCAAAAAAGGCATTTGATTACAGAAAAGAAAAGCTGGTATCAAAACGATCTCAGTGTGCTTGAGTGCATTTGTTGAAAAATTAGTACACTTTTTCAAGCCTCTTGTGCGTCTGGGTAACATTTATTTTGATGGATTGTCATGGCCTATTTTGAGCTTTGCTGTGTTATTTAGTAATCTGCATGTGTATGACTGAGTGTGTGTGTGCTTGAGACGACTCACAATCTCCATACGCAGCACAAACATGGCTCCAGCATCCCTCACAATGTGACACCCGTTGCCTTTTCTTGTGTTTTCTGAGTCAGTTCAGTCTAACCACTTTGGAGATATTCTTAATAAAACTGCACAGCCATGGAGGACGGTGTTTCCAGATGTTATGTATTGAATTCTTACCTAGAAATGACACGCCTTTTCAAATTCCTGATTGATTTCGTGTCAATGTTTCTCCCTGACTGTAAATACATGTGTGTGGAGCTGTGATCACTGGAGAAAGCAAATTTATAGTATCTATTTTAACTCTATTTATGCTTTAATATCATAGACCAGTTTTGGAGCTCCTCTCCCTCTCTGTGTGGGGAACCTGCCTTGTAACATAAGTGCATCCAAGTGTATTTATTTGTAATTTTGCCTTTGAAAATGATCAAATGAAGTAAATAAAGATTGTGTTTGGTCTTTGCAGGCTATATTTTATTGTTTAACAGATACACATTTATTATTTCTCCTGCATTCACAAAGTTTAAAGAATTCATTTGAAACTGTAAAGAGCTGTATTTTAAAGTGTTCAGTTGTATCCAGCATATTAGCACCTAATTTTGTCACTGTGTTCACTGAAATAGAAACCTATGTGATACCTATAAAGCTGAAGCAAGAAGAAACTGAATGAGTTTCAGACTAAATTCACTGATTGTGATGACTTGTCGGAGTCCAATTCAACAGTTAATGCTCACTATTCATTACAGTTTTGAGGCTCAGATTCCCAGGGTTTACAACCTCTCCCTTGGCTGTGTTTGATGGGAAAGGGAGGAGTGCAGTTAGACTATCCAATAAACTCAATCATTTGGAGATTAAATTTTTAAAAGAAAAAAAGTCACCCTCCAAGTGAAAAAAAATCCACATTCAAGATATTGGACACTTCACTTGACATTTGTTTACATAATTATTTTAAAAAGCGAGAAACCAGCAAACAAAAGTCTTGATAATGTGGTAAAACCTGGAGTTGCAATGAACTGGAGATTGGACAGTGTTTGAGCTTTTAAATGTAAATGAGCTTTGACTCAGTGTCTATTGTACCGTAAAAATACTCTTGGGTGTAAAAATGTCAGAGACAGAGATCATGTTAAATCTAGGCTGAAGTGTCCATGGCACTAAGATTTTCTAGAATTTCCCTTCGAGGAAGAACTCAATCTGAGTGTAAAGTGAATAGTGTCAATTTATCAGGAAATAAGTAGTTTTCCCTCGTGATTTCATGATGTTCCTCTGCCTGTCTATTTCTCTGCAACGTCTCCATTTTTTATCTGACTATGGTTTATTTGAAAGGGAGCTAAATATCTTATGAAAGGAGATAAGGAGAACCTCATGTCCACCGGGATACACAAAAGCCCAAAGGAGGCTTAATGGAAAAAACTACCTCACTCCCTGACTGATTTCCTTACTATTTCTTAATATTCTGTGTAATGGGGAAAAAAAATGTTTGTAGGTGTTGACATATGAATCATTTCTTTTAACACACTCCAACTTGTAATTTTCAATGTAATTGTTTTTTTAAACCATGCCCTATCAGGGCTTCCGTAGGGATTCTCCTCAAAAAAGTTTTGCATTTCCTCAACCACAGCTACCCCATCACATGATCCATGACACCCTTGGGTCTCTGTATAAATATCCACATCATTTACCAGTGCTGTTAAACTCCAGAAGAGCACACCAGAGGACACAACCCACATAGAAGTTCACATGATCCCTAGTTATTTAATTCTGGTGAGTTTACTATTTACCAACTCTGTAGCAATAATACTACTTACAGATATTATTATCATTATTATTATTACTAGTACTAGTATTATTATTACTAGTGCTAGTAGTAGTCGTAGTAGTAGTAGTATAGGACAATTGTTTTGAAGTGTG
>OMLF01049005.1:2508-23075 GCA_900302615.1 Holocentrus rufus | reverse complement strand
CCCCCCCCCCCCCTCCTGAATCCACTGTCAAAACGCTGTTGTGCCTGTGGGAATACTTGACATTAACATTTTGTCCAGAGGCTCCACTGCCTCACGTGGGGAGTTAAATCTTGCTCATGACCCAATAAAAGCCAGCCAAGTATGAATGAAACTGCAAAATCCTTTTTTGTTTAAACACCTCACTGATCTGCAAACAGGTCTGAAGCAGGCCAAAGAAAGGCTGAAAGGGAATTTTTTTTTTTTTTTTTAAATCTGGGTCACTGTTGAATTACAGGATTCAGCCCTGGAAATAAGCTTGATATTTCTGACCTGGACCCCCGGTACTGAACCATGTGGACCACTAGGAACTGGGATGAAATGTTAAGCCCCATATCTTTCACTAGAACCTTCCCCATTCACAGTTAAAAAGATTTGTGGTGTTAATACTACATGACCAGCTAGTAGTGGAACAGTGCTACAAACAAGTTTGAAGAGAAATGATGGCTTGCAGGGCTTCCATGTTTCCAACACAAATGAGCTCAGATCTAGAAGTGCCCACGGAGAGGGTGCTAAGGCTCAAGTCTCCTGAGTAGTGTGTGCACTAAATAGACTGCTCTGAGCACACCGGCAGCTCAGGTTTGTAACCTAGTTAAAACACATGGGGCTGCATTGTTAAAAAGACAACTAAGTTCTTAAAGCTACTGAAATACAGACAAATCCAGACATCCTCAAAAGGTTGGCTGCAAAAATGACTTTACTGCAGTTTTAATACATGTTATTTTTAAAACCAGCATTTGTAACTTCTTTGCATTTTACAATGAATCAAATGAATTGGATCAAAAGGGTGAACAGTGACCCCACCTTTTTGTGCAACAACAACAAAAAAATACACAGGTAGGTAGGTATATCTCTCCCCTTTTAAAATCAGGTCAGGGGCAAATGATTAAAAAGAAAAAAAAATAACATCTGTACAGTACTTTTTAACAAAGTCATTTAATACAGGATTTCTGGCTAACGCAGTCCTGTGTGAGAGCGTGTGTGTTGTGTTTTTGTGTGTGCCTCGGCCAAACTGACGCCCTGGCTTTCGACGGTCGAGTCCTGCTCCTCTGGAACTACGCCTCGTACTGACTGCTGAGGTTCTTTCTGGTACGTTTTGTCATTTGTTACCTCCCCTGCCACTCAACGTTTTCCTTGAATTCATCTAGACCCCTCCATTCCTGACAAAAATGAACAGTTCTGTGGCAGAGCAGCACACACTGGTTCAGCCAGTCAAGCTTCCTATAACTATGACGGCTAGTCCTGCTAGCCTGACTGGCTTGCTGGATAGTTCATACACTGGCTGGTTGTGTTCTGACTTCCTCCTCTGTCTGCATTGGTTTAGGTTCACTGGGGACAGAAAGGAGAGTTCAAAGGAGAACGTGTGAGGGGTAGGATGTTGTAGTGCCGCAGCTTCGTAGCTCTTGTTGCTATAGCAACAGGGCAGACTTGGGAAACGCCTTGGCACTGTTTACTGTTACCACTGCAGCCTCTCCTGTCCACAAGTAGCCGGGCGGTTGAGGAGGAGAAGGTTTGTCAGAGAGGGGAGAGAACAAGGAGGAGGGAGGGATGAGTTAGCAAAGGGTCTGCTTTTTTACTTCAGGGAGAGGAAGAACGGAGACGCTTTCGGACTCTCCTGTAGGAGGCTGTTGAGCAGGATGGCAGACCTAAGAAGTGAAGTCAAAGGGTTTAAGGAGCAGACAGATCTGTCTTTCTTCCCAGTGGGAGAGGAGAAAAGGTCTCTTTCCACTGAGGGAGGAGAAAGGAGCAGAGATCAGGAGGGAGGGAGTGAGGTGGGAGCTGGTCTCCGTCTCCTCAGTGAGACTGGGACAGTGACTGACAGGTGGCACAGGCAGGCCAAGGACCAATGAGACAACCAGAGGAGGGAGGAAGGGAGGGACTCAATGTCCGTCCACAACGACCAATCAGAGGAGAGAAAGCCTTAAGACCCCAGGCGGGGCCGTTTCCTTGGAGACTGCTCCTCCTCCTCATCTTCTTCCTCTTCGTCTTCATCATCAGGGTAGTCCACCAGACCCACCAGGCCAGTCTAAGGAGGGAGATAAGAGAAACATTTACACTGAGAAAAACAAAAGGCAACAGTAAATGCATAAGGTGTTGCTACAGCCCTGCATTCTGTTGAAATATGGTTTCACAGGCCTTTAAAATGTAGCCGTTTCTCTTTTCTAACGAGAAGTTTTCCTGATTCCACAGATGTAAATTCTCTTCATGCTTAAATGCTTCATGCTGGTCTTAAATTTTATTTCAAGTGTCAGTAAATGGTCTTACAGAGTTATAATTAACTAAGAGCAAACTGTACATTGTTTTCCACAGGTCGTCAGTGTTGGGCTGGTGTTACAGACAGCTTATTACTGACATTTCATTAAGTGCGCCCAGTAACTAATTCTTTTCAGGCAATTGCTGCATCAGAACTTGAATGTTACATCGGGGAGAACTAACATCTCCACGTACCATAATGCTCAAAATGAATCCAAAACAACTGGGCGGGCTGGTAGCTGACTTAGGTAGGTCACCCAAATTTTTAACACTGTACAGGAAACCCTGTTTTACTTAGTACACTTATCTAGCCTATCATTCTCATTCACTAAACACACCAAACTTATTTTTAACATGACTGATGTTGAATCTATGTGACACACTGCAAAGTCTTTAGTGGCTCACAAACAGCTGAGTTTAGTGTAAAACTGCATCAAAAATGATTCTGGCCAAATTTTGTGTAGATACCTTGACTACCGGCGTTGCAGGCAGAGCAGCTGTCTTGACTGAGGAAGTTGAACTGTTGTTGGGAGTGACGGCTGGCAAGGCAGGTGGGAGTGCAGCAGCCTTCCCATTATTATTGGCACCGTTTGCTCCATTCGCGGCTCCTGCAGGAACAAAGTTAAGTCAAACAGTTTAGATGAGCTGCTGCAGTCTGGGGAGGTCTCTTTCAGACAAACACATACACATGATACCACAAAAGACGGAGGCATACCTTTTTTGGCCTCCATGTACTTTCCATAGCTGTCAGAGAAGTCATCCTCCATCCGACTCTTCTCCACAGCCTCTCCATCGTCATCATCTTCATCATCGTTGAACCACATCTCCTCATCCTCATCCAACGACCGTGCATCCCGACGTGCATATCTACAGAAAAAAATAAAATCGACAGCTTGGTAAACTCAACACTGTTGATAAAGTAAGTAGAAAAAGGAGCACTCCAGGAATGTAAGATGAAATATATGTCTGTCTAAAGACTAGGCCAATGAAGAGAATGACTTTCCTAAATGTGTGAGAAACCAGTGGGAACTGGAGGGGGAAAAATCCTAATACTTCCACTGTGGAATGTAGCAATACAGTGACCTTAACCTGATGATTCAGGACTGGTCTTCATGTAAGCTGCTGATGATTTCAATACAGTGTCAACTTCCACAAGGAGAATTTACTTCCTCCAAAGCAATTCCTTGCAAACTAATACCTCAAACTTCACCCCACTCAGTCCTCTGTCTACCAGCACAAAGAAAGACCCAACTCACAGCTCAAAGCAGCTGCTAAATGGCAGCATCAACTCCAGTTGAATCAGAAATGAAGGGATGCCTGTCAGACCTTTCTAGCAAAAAGGTAAGGCTGACCTCAATAATTCTTATGGAGAGCAGAGGAACACCACTGCGGTTTTAATCATGCCGTTCTCATTGATTTGACCCTGGTCTGACCAATGAGCCTACTCGCCTGTTGAGCCTCTGACTCTGCCTGTCCTTCTCCTGCTCGTACCGGCCTTTCAGGCCCTTGAAGGTCTGGACGTACTCGATGGATTCAAGTGCTTTGTAGAAGTTGTCCACAATGTGAGCTATGAGAGACTTGATGTCCTCCTAGAAAGAGAAAGCATGATGGAAAATTATTCAAACAATCCCATTTT
This sequence comes from Holocentrus rufus, assembly GCA_900302615.1. Classification (NCBI taxonomy): domain Eukaryota; kingdom Metazoa; phylum Chordata; class Actinopteri; order Holocentriformes; family Holocentridae; genus Holocentrus; species Holocentrus rufus. The sequence continues at coordinate 19,150 of OMLF01049005.1, read as the reverse complement.
ATCACCAGCATCCCAGTGGGACTGCCAGGCCCTGTGGGTTTATGCCAGTCTCGCACTATGTAAATGAAACCTTTTAGTATGGATACAGTTTGTGCGTCTACTCACCACTTTAATGAACTCAAATAGCTCTATAATGGCTGAGTTGAGGAGGTTGTATCGAGTGCCGTTGTCTAGCAGGGCATTGATTACAGGCTCAAACAGGTTCCCTTTGATGATGTAGCGGTTGTAGTACTCATCCTTCAGACCTATGATTCTGCGCATGAAACGCAGGGCACCTGGGCGGAAGGAAATGGGCTTGTTAAATATGTATGGCCTGCAAAACTGTGTTTTGGGTTTAGTTCTGTGAAGAAAAACAGTGCTGGAGCTGTCATTTGGTATGGGTTTGCCCGTATACAGATCAGCACTCTTAGAGTTAAAAAGCCATAATGTTCCAAGTCTTTCCTTTGAACAGGATAAAAATAAGGCAATTCAGATTCTGTCTTGATCACAACAAACCAAAGTCTCAGAAAGCAGAATATATGCACTTACACAGAAAGCACTTTCAGAAAAGAAAAGACAAACCACCACAAAGGAGATCCCCAGATGTGCCAAGGAAACTGGGAAACTAGGTGTGTGTGTGTGTGTGTGTGTGTACAGGACTGAGTCTCTGTGTGGACTTACAAAGAGCAAGGAAGGTGTGTTTTGAGTTCATGAGCACCAGCACTCTCCTGAGCAGGTCTTTGTTCATGATATAGGTCTTGATGTGATAAGTGTGGTGCTCCACACAGAAGGTCAGCAGCTCCAGGATCAACGCCAGTAGCTGAGCTGTCTGGAAGTTATCTACACAAACAAACACAATACAGCAATTTTCTTTCAAACAGCCAATGCAACATTTGCAAAAGTTCATACAAGTTGAAAACAGGAAAAAGTTCCACTGACTAAAGCTTGAAATTCTCCATTTTTGTCATGCAATTTGAAGTGAGTGTGCAATCATTCCAGAAATATACATCAAATTGATGATAACTGATGAGTTATTTACTGTGTCAAACCTCCTTGGTGTAAGAACTTTGAAACTCTGCAAATTATCTTGATAATGATGCAGAAAATCACAGCCTATAAAACATTTACAACTACTTCTGTTGCTCATGAGCATAATTCTATTATACCCATCACTAGTGGGTGCAGATTCTTTATAAAATGAAAAAGGCGATGTTAGTATTTACTATAAGAATCTTTATTTCCACAAAGCTGTAGCGTGCCCGTGCGGCTGGTTTATCAGTTGTGTGACACTTACCTGGACACACTGGGTTGATCTTCGTTGAGCCCTCCTGCAGATCTAAAAAGCCAGGGAAAATGCATTAAAATGAGTAGCATGTAGTCTGTTCATTTTGTTTTTTTGTTTTTTTTTTTAAATGAGGAAATACAATAAAAGTGCAGATCAAAGCGAAGTGAAACTCCTGCTCACCTTTTGAGGTCTTGTCATGGGCAGTGTTGGCCAGTAGTGGGGCAGTCAGGACATGCATGCAGTATTTGTAGAAGAAACTCAAGAATTCTGTCTTCTCGGTTTTCTGAAAAGGGACAACTCACATGTCAAAAGACCACGACAACTGAAAGATGTCACAGTGGGAAACCTGGGATTTGCAATTTACCACTCAGTTAAATTGCGGCTAATAGTAGGAATGATTTGGGAAAAAATTAATTGGGTAAATATAGTCTACTCGTGGAGTAATCTAATTATAATGATTCTTGCATGGAAACAAGTTAGACAAATCCAAGTACTATTCCTCATCATCACCTAACTTAGTTGTCTTTTGTGGGATGGTCTCCATTAAAAATGCTCAGTAGAGGTATGAATCACGGGTATGAGAGCAGGTAAGTGTTGAGGGTTCCAGTATTTTGAATGCAGTCAGTGACGCTCTCAGCAAACAGGTGAGTACGTAGCCAAGGCAAACTGTTGCCAATAGTGTGATGAACTGAGGAATTCAAGAACTTTTTTTATCGCCTCAGATTTTAATACCAATTAGCATGTTTTTTTTTTCAGCTCACATAGGCTGAATCTACAATTTATTATAATTATAAAATGCACTTATTCTAGTAATGAATTTAACCAAATCAGCCTGACTGGTACAAATTACAGTGAGAGATACAGCACTATGATAAATATTAAGTCTGTGTTGGTTCTACTGACATTGGTAGGAGCCAGCATGTTCTCTGGGTCGATGAGTGTCCTGAGCAGGCCCATGAGCTGGACGGCCCCTCCTAACTCTGGGTCCGAGTCACAAATCATCTGCTTTATCACCACATTGATCAACAGGACGTCCTGAAACACATGAACACAGAATATAAGACAAAGTCAGTATTATGTAGTTTGGAAGTCTTTCAGTCAAAGCACACATTATCATTGGGGCAACATGTAAATAAAATAAGCATGCACGCGCACACACACGCACAATTACAAAGACCCTCTGATGGCTAATTTTCATTTATCTACTTTGTATATTAAGGTGCTGAAGAGGAACAGGTCTATAAGCCCTGGTTACTGTATGTGCCTTTGTTTTTGCCATGAGCAGCGGTTAAGGGAATTACAGTATGCCGTGTTGAGGCTATGCAAAACCACAACCCTCCATGTTGTACAAGTCAACAAGCATCACCAATGTACAGTTAATGCCCTGAACATCAGCATACAAGGAAGTGATTTTCTAAATGTGGTGGGTGACTAAATGCATACATAATTTATTCAGCGATTTTCTTAGTTACAACACTGTGCTGCCACAGCACTGTGGTTTTACCAGGTAGAAATTTTAAATTTCAGTCTTGAAACTACTGGAGTGGAACCCACCCCCAAGCACCTAGAAAGTGCCAGTGTGCTTGTTCACTGTGATGTTAAGATACTTACGTCATCTGTCTGCTGTGGCTCCTGCATGACAAACTCCCTGACCATGGAGGGGCTGAACTCCACCAGGTAAGAGAAGATGTCTGTGGCTGCTGCCCTCACCTGCAGGTCATCCATTCCCTGAACAGAGTAGAGCAAAATAGGAGATGCCGGCAAAGAGCAAATAGTATACTTGACAGAATTCTAGCCAGTTACAATCTTCTCCCACAGTTATTCAGTATCTGCAGAAATCTCAAAGATTAACTTTTTTTTAAACAACAATTTAAATATTAGCATTGGAGTGGACGAGACATACCATAACTATTTCCAGAGCAGGTAGAATGCCTAGATTTGCCAGCGTTTTGAAGAAAGCATCCCTGTTTTGTGGTTGCAGCGTTTGTGAAAAAGCACAGAATTCTTTGAAAAAGTTCACCTGAAAAGTAGAGAAGAAACACTGCCTTAATGGTTGGTCAACATTTGAGACATTCAAGCACGCAGTTCAAGGCCGTGTGTACCAAAAGTAATGTTTGATTTGGAATACTTTGCAGCAGTGGGAGGGTGGATAAGTCCAGTTCTGGTTCAGTCTCAAACACAGTCCCCTTCTCTATTCCTGGGCTTGAGGCAGTACAAAATGTCTGACTCTTATTTCAATTCTTGTAATTTAATTTTGGGTCAGTTTGACTAGGTGTTGCATGATAGAGGAGAAACTGTACTGGAACTGTAAAGGTAATTATGTTTTTGTGTGGGTTGAACATTCAGACCACATGATGAATTTCACTGTATTCAAATCTTTTAGCTGTGGGTGCAATGGAAATGAAAGTGAAGACAACACTGATTACATATTGGACTGATGCTGGGTCTTTGGGTCATGTGTTTTTAAGATTAAATTTTCATACAGTTGGTGACAAAATTCAGTTTCAGCAGGGGGCTGATGCTGCTGAATGAATATGGAAAATGTCAAACTACAGTTGTATTATAAACCAATGGATAAAGAGTACATTTGGGTGATACCATTTGTATTAAATTTCACAAAAAAAAATCTCCACTGTCAATATATCTGATTCACATATGCAAACATATTTACATGTGTTTTAAGTATGAATTTTGATGCTTCTACATTTTCCTAAAACACATCAGCCTGGCCTGGGGATCTGACCATTGTTTGACTTACAAGCTCTCTCCTTTTACTGTCTTCTGTAGCTTCATCCGTGAGCTGTGCAAAGACCTCTGTTAGGAACTTCTCGTCCTCCTGTGGCACAGAGAGAACAGGGTTAACAAAGCAAGGCACAAAACTGCTCCAAGCTAAAATATGTTAAAGTTTAGCTGCTGCTGCTGTTAGAAAAAAGTGGAGACACTGAGGGCTCTTGTCATACGTCAAATGAGCAAAACTGCACTAGGGTGGAGTATGGCACCTTTGTATTGTCCTACCATCAACAAAAAATTTGCTCCATGCTCATTATGGGCTAATCTTTCAGAGCCCAATTTCTCAAGCTCACTATTGGACAGTTTTGCTATATCACACTTTGCTGTAGCCTTCTGGTACTCACTCCATTACATCCCTGTTTTGGCATCTTCAAGCTAGGAAGCTGTATAGCCTTCAATGACTCGGTTTGATGCTGAGAACATACTTCTGACAAAACTGAATGTCTTCAGTCAAAGCTTTCATCCAGTTTCATCATTAGTGTAGTTAAGCTAACAAAGGAGACTTGTTTCCACCTGGACAAAAAAAACAAACCAGAGGTCCTGCTTCGGCTGCCTCTGGCACGGCAAGAGGCAGAACGACAAGAATTTCTCTGGATCTCCATGAGCTTGAGACGGAGATGTGGATAAACAGGATTACTGAAATAAAAATGACTGCATTTTGTGTATTATAAAATGGATGTACTATAATGGCATTTCCTGCATCAAAATAACTGTGGCAGAATCATTACTTTCAATAGATCAGTACTTCAGTCAAGATCCATATTGATAGTCAATAACAAGCAACAACAGACAGCTGAACAGTTTCACAAAATATCTTACAATTTTATGTTGTAAACATATTGTTGATTAAACAGGTCAGTCTATCATTTTACACAGCTTGTTTCTCACACTCTCACTCACTCTCTCTCTCTCTCTCTCTCTCTCACACACACACACACACACACACACACACACACACACACACACACACACACACTTCACTGGTATCAAAAACTCCCCAGAGTAGGAAAAAGAATTGATGAGCAATTTCCTGATGACAACAGTGTAACAACTACATTATGACAGCCTTGACCCATTTTAACAACATTCCTATAACTGAAAACAAGACTTGAAGTGAGAATTTACAAGGCTGAAGCCTCAAATCAATATATTACTATATGATGGCATATTTCACACTTAAAACAAAATCATAAAGTTAATGATGGAACATTGCTGAAAATTTTTATTAAGACAGGAGGTGCCAAAATATAATTTGTATTATTGTAATCTAACTGTTTTATGTGCAACGGAGACAATGTGTTTTTATGAATGAAAAACAAAAAACATCAACACTAATTATATTGTTGAACAACACATTCTCAAACTAACACCTCCCTGTTCACAGCGGAGAAAACATCTGACATTACTCCAAGTGTACATATGTACTGCGTCAAAAAAACTCTTAAAAAACAGTTAGTTATGCAATTTTTGAATAGCTACTTTAACACATGATACTTAATAGCAAAGGTGCTTGCCTGGTTCTATATTACTTGGTTAGCATTCCTTACCTGCAGCATGCTGACAATCTCCACCTTGTTGAAGAAGATGAAGGAGGTAAGCGTGGAGAGGAAGTTCTCCTCAAAGACGGACGGTGTGGGCAGGATGATGTCCTGGATGTACTGCACCCGGTAAGTCTGGTGGATCTTCTGCCGCAGCTCCGAGTCTGTGATAGGGATCACCTCCTTAAACTTGGCTGTCTTGGTAAGGAACTCCCGGTGTCGTTTAGGCTGAACCAGAGCCGGGTCGTACTCCAGGCAGCCCACCACATCCATGATACAATCGTCAGAGAACATCACCTCGAACAGAGCTGCTTTGTTGAGGAACAGGACACCCCGGACAATCTCGTACAGATGGTGCAGGCCTTCCCTGTTGTCCAGGTCCTCGCATACCTGGAAGAGCCCCAAGAGCTTTTTGATGTAGCCCTCACTCATAAGGGCCAGAGCAAGTTTTTCCCTGCGGATGGGCGAAGAGAGGACAGAAGTAACCAGGTCTGCAATCTCCTCCAGTCGGCTCAGCTCGCAGGCAGGGAGCTCCACCAGATGGCTTGTCTCGGGAATCTCCTCAAAGCGCTCCTCCTCTGACTCATCGATGGGATCCTGGGTGATCTCCAGTGCAGGGTCCTTCCCTTGCACCTGGTGAAAGGCAAATGATCGTCACACAGTGAACAATTTGGCTAGCTGTATGAATGTACTGCTTCCTGCCTACGTGCCAAATTAGGTAGTGCCAACTTTCAGCACCCACTCACCAGTGCCGCTCTAAATGTTTTTGTGTTTCCCAATAACCAAATGTTTTCTACAATTCCTCAGCCATAAAAAGACACTATAAAAATATATGCACCGCCAATCCCTCATTTAAAAACACTGCACAAACAAAACCAATTAAAACTGAGTTGACTTTACCTGGCAAATCTTCTCCCAGATCTCATCGCATCCAGCCTTTTCCTGAAAACTTAGAGCCAGGTCATAATTTTCTGCTTCTGACCAGACAATCAGTGTGTCCTAGGAGAAAGAGAAAGCAACAGCAAAGTTTTCACACAGAGATATTCCTGAAAATATTACAGCATACATTTAGTTTCCCATCAAATCTAAAATGAGCTAACATCTCACATACAACCAAACACAAACATCGTCTCTCATACTTGGGAAATAAAATAGTTTAATAGCAAAACGTCTGCTGGAGTGAGTTTTACTTAGGCTGGTCTATTTTGGGGAAAACATATGGCTCATTCCTATTCCTTCAAATGATTTTGCCAGTTTTATTAATGTAGCATACTAATGTATCGCCTAGAATTTTCTGTTACAGTGGGCTTCAGGCTACATTTGTCTGAGACACTGGTATTGCCAGTAGCAGAGTTGTGTAATTGCCCATTATTTGTTTTTCTGAGGTTCGATAATTAATCTTCATTGTCTACACGTTTCTGGCAGCAGCTGTAATTTTCCAGCACAGAGTGGCCAGCTTCATTTGTAAATGAATGAAAATTAATTCAAGTATTGTAATTTAAACTTTCCCAGGACAAAGAAAAAAGTGTCCATCGGCATGCCTCCTCGACCTCAAAGACAAAACCGTACTTACTTGTTGTTTCTGATATGCGGTATTTGGACTGATCTTCGATTCCAATAGCAGTGAGCCTAAAACACAAAGTCTGTTTTTACTGAATTGTCAAACTTGTGTCTCGAATCATAACCCAAACACCATTTTCTGAATGGTAACTGAACAATTAAACGTCAAGTAAATTAACTGTCTTTTAGCCAAATTCACCTAGCACAAAGCTTCCAAGTCAAGACTGAAATGCTGAATGTTGTTATGTAATCGAAAAGTTAAGGTCTCCAACAGCTGGACCTTATAATCCAACCTAACGTTAATTTTTCATACTTTTGTTGGAGATTGCCTGAGCATACATACATAACGTTTTTCATCTAGCAATGTAACCAGCAAGTTTGTTAAGAGTAGACTTTGAGGCCCCCATGCTAGCAAGATCACGCAACGTTAGCTACCTGCTAACCCCGCTGTCTAGCAGACAAGCTAGTACCCGCTAACGGTAACAGTGCTCTCTCTGATAAGGACAAAGCTACCTGCCGTTATCCCAATAGTTAAGAAGCGTTAGCTCTCGATTCGGCAGGACATTAAAAACCAAGTTTGATAGCCTGGCCAAGTAAACAAATTCGCCAATTAACGCATTCTCACTAACAACCAGGGGTTAGCAGGCTAATAACGTTACCCATAACATCAATGTGGCTATGCTAACGGGTAGCAGTTAACTTACCGTCTGATTCGGCCCGAACTAATAATGATATTCCCTTCAGCCTTTCAACAAAAGTAGACGATACGTGCCCAGTACCCCGGTCGTCCCACTGCCGGTCTTCGTTCAGCGTATATACTTTCACTCGCCGCCGAGTGTCCGACATGGTTAACCGAGTCGAAGCTAGCAGGCTAGCTAGCTGCTAACAAGCTATCACTTCACCCTGTCTAGTGTTTTCCTATCCTCGAGCTGTTAACTTTGTTTCTACACGCATGTTCCAGACATACGTCTGAGTGTAGTTCGCAATAGCAGTAAGAAAAAAATATTAACCGCTATTTCCTAAACATATTACGTCCCAAATGTTTACCAATTCCACAGAAGGCCAAATATCAAACAGTAAAATTCACAGAGAACACAACAACTCCGACGGCCTCTTTGCTAACGTCCACAGACCGCCATCTTGTAATCCGATCTTGTGTTCTTTTTCTTCTTCAACGTCAATCAAGCGCTAAGCGCCGCGGGGTCTCCTCTGAGGGGCTACGGAGGCCGATGAGGATGGTTAGACAAAATCTGCGGGAAATGTTGCGTTTCACTAAACTGTACAAAGTCCAGCGTTATGTCCTTGTCCTTTTATCCCAAACCGTTGCATTGTACGTGCCTCTATTTCACAGTGTTGTAGTACACACAAGCAGCTCATCACTCCATTCCACTCGTAAAACGGACATTCTAGTTCTATGGTCCCACTCAAATATGCGTTTTTACCCTAGCCCAATATAGGCACTATAGGAATTTGTGAATTATTACAATCTGTTAAGTATTAAATGTTTTATTTACAGATTATGGCCCACATAAAAAAACTGAGACATGGTTTACAGCATATTAAAAAATAATAATAATTTATAACAGTACATCTCCACCACTTTTCTTTGTACACTTTGAGTCAGAACACATGAAAAGACCCTTTGCCACTTAGTTGAATGCAAATATATAAAGCTATACCACAAGGTTCAGTATCAGTCATAATATAGTGATGTGAATAATGGAGCCACTGTTAGGGGCACACACTATGCCATGTAAATACTGCTAGAGAACAGATAATGGTGTTGAGGTAAAGTGAAAGAAATAAGCCTCTTGTAATACTATTCCAAATTAAAATGCTAAATGATAATGTGTCCATGAGAGCAAATGAAGCAAATAAACCCCAAACAGACAGCAAATGATGTAAAAAAAAAAAACAAAAAAAAAAACAGAAAAAAAAGGACGTACTTCACATCTCAAAAACAAAGAATAGGCAAGCAAAAACATTTCATCAGGATTTTGAACCTTGTATGTTCTGACTGTTACTCCCCAACTGTGGTGGAGTACTTCTCAGTTTGTGCACAGGTCAATGGTAGTACAATGACAGCAAGGCATTGTCTTTGATGAGCTGTAGTTTAGTCCATACCCACAGCAACAGAGTGAAACTGCTGTATGTACACCACTGGTTCAGTTTGTAATGAATTCTGATGGTTTGGATTTATGAGATTTCTTTAGGGTACTGCTGCACCAACATTAAATGTGACATGGTTTTATGGCCAGATCCACTTGCTGTTAATCCCACTTGGTGGCGATGTCAGAATTTGGCCTAACACCGGGTCGGCATGTCACGACTCGGTGCTGGTCTCTTGGCTGCTGCCCGTTCCCATGGTGATGCTCTGTTTCTCACTTAGTGTCCTGACAACACTTGCAGCAGGAGATTGGAGAACCTTCCGTGAAAGCCTCATTCTCCCGTCTGTTGGATCCCGTCCAAAGTACTTGACCTGTTGGCGGAGGTCCAGGCAGAGACAATCGGTTCAGAATATAAACAAGGGGGCAATTATGCTACGTCAAAAAAGTACTATATAGCTACCGATACACACCTGTATCTGTTGTCCCACCTCTAAACCCAAAGCACTTGGATGTCTGATCTAAAAGAAGACCAGACAGAAATGAGTATGATTAGCATTCAGAGATTTTCAGAGAAATTTCCCATTATAAATAGCTATCCATCACAGATATAAAGTGATTTGATTTCTTTACCCATTTCATACATTTCATACCGCACACACCAGACCTAAGTCAAAAAGCTTTAATGTTTTTTTCTTAACCTATCAAGGTGTCAAATGCGTGTGTATCACTACGCAATGGCTTCACCAACCAGGTGTGCAAACAAACAAACTGCACTGACGAGAGCTGTTGCTAAGTGATACACAAACAAAGTAGTTCCACCACTTAGCAAGTAAGAGGGCTGGAAAAAAAAGTGGAACTGAATCTTAAACTAACGTGTGTTGTTGTGCATCCTTTAAAACATTTATTTAGCTTCAGGACGCAGCTCAAAATCGTGCTGTTTGCTGGGCCAGATCCACTTCATTAATTTTGGAGAAGATCACTCCTGGTGAAGCACTCCTTCTCCCGACAGGGAAGGAGCTGACAGGTCACACTTAGAGGATCTATTACAATCGTATAAAGCAGCAACGACCACCATATGTGTGAGAACCCAAACTATCATTTTAATTGATGCTGTTAGCTCTGTTGATGCAGAGAGAGAACTGGTTGGTAACCACGATTTGACCAAGGTCTGATGCACAGCACAGACAAACACACACCAAACCCACACACTCACACCCACACACAGGTGCAGAAACAGATTTGCTAACCCGCTTGTGGTCCAGCTGTGAGTTGTGCAGTAGGACAGCACTCATATTGGGATAGAGTTTCACCATTACACCGATGTCCCTGAAGCAGATGGGGGAGACAGCTTTAGTTGTTTGAATATTGTATATGTCTTATTTAGCCATAGCTTATTATTAGTGTATTCAGTTTGACCTCTCATCATGGACGATGTATTATGATCCTCTCAGAAAGCATGTCTGAACTTCGCTAGTGGTTTACCTTATTTCAGTGATGGTGGCGGTATAAACGGCACCAAACTCCAGCTGCTGTTCTTGCTGCAAGAGAAAACACACAGGAAGCTGTTCATGCATATGTCAAGTACAGCCACAAATGCACATACATTATACAGCAAGCACATGCATTCACACTTACCCACACCCACACACACATAACCTTCAGTTGAGAGCAATGCAAGACTTTCAACTCAAAGTCTTTTCCAGCACAGTAACTTGGATTTGGTATGGTCACCACCATTCACCATTTTTATGCTTTTTGGTCTGACACTGTGAAAGGGGGTATGATGTGCAAGTGGCCGAGACTCACATCATCTTTGCAGATCTCTGTGATGAAGTCCTGAGCTTCATTCATGGCTCCCGGTGTGGGAGCAAACACAGAGAAAGTCTCCTCATCCACCTGGCTTATTGTCACACCTTGGAGAGAAAAACAAAATCTGCTGCAATTTCATCATTCTTCTGTGTGTTGTGCTGCAGACTGAGAAAAGCCAAGAAAGCAAATGCTTGTTTTGTGCCACACCTGCGCTGTGATCATCAACGAAAAGAATGAAGTCATGTTACTGGTAGGTTTTCCAACACTAAGTGAGATTTACCACAGTATGCTGTAATGAACAAACCCATTCTGAAAGTGTGATAATTGCTAAAATGCAGTTTGGCTTCTTTAGATTAAAAAATGCACTGCTAGTTGGTATGTGCATCCAAATTACAGAGGGTTTTAGAATACATCAGTGTTACCTGTTTGAGCTTGCAGCCTACGAAGGTTGTAGCCTCCTGGACCAACGAAGCGAGCTCTTCTGGAGACAGGCACTCTCACATTTTCTACAGGGAAAATAAAAGTCCAAACACATCAGAGCAGAACCTGTCCAACTTGTTCCAATAATTTCCTTTCTAATTTCCTCAAACTCACAACGCATACAAACACAAAGCTTACCAACAAGGGGCCCATTCTCCTTCCTCGCCTCTCTGGGTTTTGTTATACATTTGTTCATGATGCCCAAGATCTCCCTCTTTGCCCCTGGAACATAGTCATATTGAAACAAATCACAATCAAATCAACTATAAACACACTAATTTTCTGCTTCAGAGGGAAATGTTCTTCCACTTGGACTGACCTGTGCCCTGTTGGATAGCCTCCATTACCACCTTCAATGGCAAGCCTGGAATCTTCACGTCAGCCTAGAGAAAGGTCATATGAAATAGTGGAAGAATATGGATTAATGGTATAGGAGGGAACCAGAATTTGCATTTCAAGAATAACACTGACACTATTGAGCGATTAGACATAGTACCTGTAAGGCAGTGATGCCCCTGTTTGTTCCTGCCAGTTTGAAGTCCATGTCTCCAAGGTAATCCTCGATTCCCTGTTCGGAACAGAAATATTCATATAATATACAACATCTCTAATATGACAGTTCCTTTTGACTGGAATGATTTTTCTTTTTTAGACTATAGTCATTTTCAGTATGAAGTCCATGATGCTCAAGTTTGCTGAGGAACTGTAAGTTGTAACTAGTACCATTGAGTTTGGGTTGCTCTTTTCTGCCACTTTGATAAATGGTCGACTACGATCACAGTAAAAGCAGCACGTACCAGAATGTCAGTGAGTAATCTGTAGTCCTGGATCTCAGTGGGTTTCTCTGGGTTGGGTTTGGAGATGAGGCCGATGGCTACACCTGCCACAGCAGAAGAGATGGGCACACCTGGGCGGACACAGATTTAGATTGTTTCACCCACCAGAAGCTTTTCATATTCCTGTGTAATAACACCTTACTCAATGTGAGTAAAAGTATTGAATCAAAAGCTGATCCGGCCATCCTGACTAAATCCATCGCTTAAAGATGATGATGTATATTTTCTTTGAGTGGCATAATAAGGGACTGTCATCATAATAAAAAGAACACCTCTGTCGTAGGAAGTTGTTTTGGCTCTACGCTGTATGTCTGACATACCAATATTGTATCTATCAGCAAGGACATTTAAACACCTGGCCACACACAATAAAATACTCTATCTCATGTTCTATTTGATTGTAAGCGTTCTCAGTAAGATAGTTGAATAAAAGTATACCTATATTTTATAGCCCAATGGTTCTGTAAAAATAACAGATGAGAGTGATAACACTTACAGCTAACACTTAAAGGTTGGTGCTTTAACTGAATTTGAATTGAAGTGAAAAGACGGTGTTAGTGCACTGCTGCAGTACCTGCATCCATGAGCGCCAGGCTGCCTCCACAGGCTGAGGCCATTGACGAGGACCCTGAGAGGAAGGGAAAAGAGGTGAAGAGGATTTCAGTCTGATGCATCCCACCAGGCCATAAACAAATCCCTGTTGTGGTAATTGTGTTGTTCACAGTCCAAGGAGCTCACCGTTTGACTCCAACACCTCGGCGGTGACTCTGATGGTGAACGGGAAGTCTTTAGGTATGAGCGGTCGCAGAGCCTTCTCCGCCAGGGCTCCTGGGGACACACAAATGAAAACAGGCATGCACAAACAAGCAATAATTGTAGACAAGCGGCCTGGTCTGCAAGGGTCCTGCTGGAAATATGTAGTCGGCAGACAGAAAATACAAACAGAAGAGTCGTGAAGTTTAATACAAACCATGTCCAAGCTCTCTCCTGTTTATTCCTCCCATCTTGCCGATCTCATTGGTTGCATACGGAGGGAACTGAAATGAAGGGCAAGGGTCATTTAAGTTCACTTCACAACAAAAGGCTACAGGAACATGAACCATATTTGTATGACTCTGAAAATGAAGACAGGATTTTACTCACTTCATAGTGGAGCATGAAGTTCTTGTCTTTGATGCCACTGTTAAAAATCAAATGAATGGGAGACCAGGGTTAAATTGTGTTTTCAAATCCTTTTTACAGTTCATTTTAACCTGTGTAGGTACCATATGTGGGGTTTGCCACACAGCACAACAAAATGAATGCGGGCCTATTTAAATACCAGGATAACATATTAAAGTCATCACTTTGATCTGAGAACTGACAGATGTAACTGACAACTGACCTGACCCCATCTGCCTTGCTGTGGTGAACCGTGTGAATGGAAACACTGTGTGGTTTCATGCGCGTGCGAATGCGGGTGCTACTTTTACCTCAGAGCTGTGGTGATGATATCCGCTTTGATGCTGGATTCCAGTGAATCAAATGTGACACTGCACAGCACCTATGATAAAGGCAGAAGATGAAGACTAAGCAATCTTTTCAGTTGATTAACATTTGATTAACAAGACAGACAAGCAAAAACAATACAATGCATATGAATAAATGACTAATAATCAAATTCTTTCATTGTGTAAACTGTCTGCACTGTATTATCATTCAAAAGAACAAAGAAGGCGGGAAACAGTCACAAATGGCAGAACCTTCTATCACTTTAATATAAGTTGAGCACAGTACTGTTCTTGTTCTGCTAAATAGGTCATACAAAGCAGGGTTTAGTTTGTGGTCTTCATCATGTGCTGCATCCACCTGTGTTTGTCCTCTCTGGAACAGAGCTGAGCCATGCAGTGGTTTGAAGACATCCACGTCACAGGAGATATTTCTCAAAGCAGTCAGCTCTCTCCCATCACACCTAACACACACACACACACACACACACACACACACACACACACAAGGGCATTAACACAGGAATTGAAACATAAATGGTTATGCACAGAATCCAATTTTTGCAGCATTTGTACATTTGACTCAAAATCACATAATGAGAGACTACGTTTTACGGGCCATGAGTTCAGCTTACCTCCTGTACTCATTGAGCACCAGGTTGCGGAAGATGTCTTTGGACACGGTGTTGAAGGATTCAATGACCTCAAAGGGCTCAGCATGAGGGAATTTTTCTATACGTTGAACACAGTAATGCACAGTTTAGCTGACAGATAAGAGCACAAAGGAATCACACTGATGCAAGAATCTTGAAACCTAATGAATAACAATCTGTAACCATCTGTCAGTACATTGCATTCAATATCTCAGCTACACAAAAAAAAAATATTGAAAAGGTGATCTTAATAATCCAAGCATGCAACACAAATGTGGAACATGATCTACCTTTCAGGTCCTCTTCTGTTTCTAGTCGAATTTTGTTGATAGCGTCGTCTCTTGAAATCTGAGGCAAGATTATTATTATCATTATTAATAAAGAGACAAGGCAGCTGTCTGAAATGAATGAGCTTTCCCATAAATAACAAACTAAATGAGACTTCAGTAAGATTTCACTTTGGAGACAGGAAACAGAAGTTATGACTTACCTTATCATGGGTGTAGTCAGTGAAAACAGCATAGATCCTTTCTGAGGCTAATCTGCATGGAAGAAAAACAAAAACAAGTCATCAGTCACTAATATCCTTAAACACAATGAATGCTATTTTTGCTCAGGTTAGAACATCTTGCAAATAGTGCTTGTCTTTTTTGTGTCTGATCAACTGTATGGTGCTGTAGGTAAACTAAAGCACATATGAACCTACTACATACAGATTCCCCAAACTAACACATATAAACAATACGTCTTGTGTTACATGTGTACAACTCAATGATCTCCCTATCCTGTCACCATCTTTAATGACTTATGGAATTTCATCAGTGGTCTTACTGCCGGACATGCTCCACCATGTCAGCAGGGGCTGAGAAGATCTTGACAGGGGTGCGCTTGGTGACCTTCTGCTCTCTCTGCAGCTGCTGGATGGCCTGTATGATCTGCTGGGTGTGTTTGACTCCCACTTTCACGGCGTGACAGAAGTCCTGCTGCAGCACGTTGTCTCCTGACGCCTCGATCATCACTGACAGGCAGAGAGACACATTACACAGTCACTCTTTACACCCACGGCTGTTTAGTTCAGTTAGTTTCAGTTCAGTTCAGTTAGTTTTTTTGCTGCAATGTGATGAAGCGTGCAAGCAAAGTGGAAAAAAGCTATGATAAAAATCAATGTAAAACAAAAACAAAACCAAGAAAGAAAAGAGGCCAATAAAGTTGTGCGGGTGAGATCAAAAACACAAGTAAAATTCAATTCAGTCCCACAGCACATTTGTGGTGATGACATGTACCCCTGATTAATCTGCAGTTTATTTGAATGTGATCTGAATTCTGTGGGTACCAAATTGATCATTTGTGTAATAACTGATAGATGAAGTAATGAAATCTGGTAATGTAATAACTTACTGCATGATTAATGACAACTTTTTTAAACAATAATACATTAATAATGATAATTAAAGATGATATGAATACTAATGATATTCGTCTTTAAGTCATATTTGCATTACTCTCAGAAATGATCACATTATGAGCCAATTTTGCATAATTTAAAAATACATTACATGCCTTATGTGGAAAATAACATATAGTCAAGTCATAATTTTGCATTATGTAATAATGTGTGTAATGTATGCAATAACATGATGATATTACTCAATATGGGAATTATATATTTAATTTCATTCCATTTTTTATGCCTTAGCAGGGGCAAATTGCTGCATTTTGACATGCTATTATATAATCACTTTTATCTCAACTGTCAGATCACCTGGCATGCTCGCTAACATTAGCGACTGAACTGTTAGCAACACTAAGTATGGCTCATAGCATATGACAGACATGGTCACATGACTCTTAATGTAACTGCAGGTCTTTCAGTTTTGGGTGCAAATAAAAATACTTATTAATACTTATTGGAAGTTGAACAGTGTCTGTTCACTCACCCACTTGACTGGAGGGAGCTCCAGCCACAATCATGTTGAGAGTGCTGGAAGCCATCTCTGCCCTTGTGGGGTTGATCAGCAGCTCTCCATCTACCAGGCCAACACGCACAGCACCTGGACCATACACACACACACACACACACACACACAAACGTGAACTCAAGAAGTGTGCTTCCCTGC
>OMLF01049003.1:0-25635 GCA_900302615.1 Holocentrus rufus | reverse complement strand
GTGATGCTGAGCAACTCCTTTTCTTTTCCTTACCTTTCTGTTTATGACATCGGCATTGCATGGTTTGCTTTTTGACTGGGCAGTCTCACACACACACACACACACACACACACACACACACACACACATGCACACATCCCACACACACACACACTGGTGCCTAGTCTTGGAGCACAACCATGCAAAAGCGCAGCATCAATGTCATATGGAAAAAAAGAAACCCACAGCATCTCTGCTTTAATGTCTTCAAAAATGCTTTGCTTTTCACTCTCTTCTATTTTGTTCTTTTCCTTGTTTTCCTTTTCTTGCACTCTGTCTGTTCCTCATTCTAGCCCTAGGATCAGGTAAGAAAAGAGTAGTAGTAGTAGGCAACATTCGCTCTGAGTTGTGTCCTTCCCGTGTGACCTCTGAACTATAACCCCCCCCACCCTACACTCATAAAACTGCTAACCCAAACCGTGCGCCATCATTTTGTACATTGGCTTCATCAAACATTATTTCTCTGTGTGTGGTAGCAGACTAGTTCCGTTGCGGCTTCGTGTCCTTTAAATGTTTCAGTTCCAGATAGTCGATTTCATCCATTTTAGCTCGTCACCCTTTCCACCTTATTTTCTCATCCCTCAAACAACAATCATCATATTTGCAAACAGAAAACAAGCTGTTTTTGATCCAGTTTTTTTGAAAACCAGTAGTCACAAATGAAATGAGAAAATAAAGGCAACCGTTTTGTTTTGAGATGTCATGTAAATAACTGGTTTTCTTTGGTTTTGAGTTGTTGTGGATTAATCCCCAAAGTTTTGGTGTAGTGTGTTCTGGAGTGGCACTTAACCATGTGGTGTATATATTATATACACATATATTACAGTGTCACTCAGTGTAACTTCCAGGGATCAAACACACCATTTACAATCAGTCCCTTTATCAATATGCTTTATAGTGACTTTAAAAATTGGAGATTCCCTAAAGCTCCCGAGAGACTCTACTGATTGATGATGTCTGCTCATGGTATGCAGAGATGGAAACTTTATATCCTGAGAGGCTTGTGGAATTTTGGTCCGGCACTTAGAAAACCCCCACATACACCGAGGGTCATTTTGACAAAGGACAGACAGCTATTCAGCCTCCTCATGCACACACAAACACTCACACACACACAAAAACATACCCAGTCATCTCTTTGAGCTCACACAGATGCCTTCCTAAAAAACATAGGGTTATTGGGACATGCATGATGATACGAGACAGAGGAAAACAAGTAGTAAAGATAATGGGGAGTGCTGTTTATCGCAAGGCAAATAGAGAAGAAGTTGACAGATTGATCAGCAGTAAAATGAATGGAGTGGAGCAGAAAGAGGAAGGAGGGAGAAAGAAATACAGACGGGGAGGCAGCAGACAGATGGGCAGCAGGAAGGTGAATAAAAAGTGAGAGGGCTTCATGGTAAAATGGCACGGTTGATATACAGCGGCGTGACACTGAAATGGGGACACAGGAGAATTGGGAAGAGATGACGGGGCGGCACCAGAAAGAAGAAGAAGAAGAAGAAGAAGAAGTAGCGTGCTGGCAGCCGCCATGACAAGCAGGAATGGATGGAAATGTTTGACGACAGACGGAGGAGAAGAGGAAGAGAGCAAAGCGACGTCTCCGGGCTATAGAAGGACAGGGGAATGGCAACCGATGTCGAAGGTGGAGGAGGAGGAGGGAAGGGAGGGGACGGACAGAATGAGAGAGAGGAGGAAGCGGTGGAAAACAAACAAGAGTCGGGGCGACAGCGGGGAGAAAGGGGGGAGAGCCCAGAGCCGGGCTGCCATGCCAGCAGGTCCATTCAGGCCGCGCAGAGTTGCTTGGTAACTTCGATGGCGGGGTAGGCAGGCTGTGCTGAATAAAGGGCTTCTCTCTGTGCTGAATAGCGTGCCCACTCAAACACGCTGAGCTCTGCACTTTCTCCCTCTCGCTCGCTTGTTCTCTCCCCTCTGCACACACACACAAACACACGCTCGGACACATCAGCACACACACACACACACATACACACACACAGTCTCTCTCTCTCTCTCTCTGAAAATAAGGCACAGAGTTGTACCATTTGTGCTTACTGACAGTCCCACCTTATTTTTCTGGCGCGCCTCCAGAGACACACTCAATTACGGTCTGTTTGCATGCACCTCCACACACACACACACACACACTGTAAAGAACAATGCAGAGGAGCGCAGCGGTGTTTATCGAAAGAGAGAAAGTGTGCAACTGGCTATTCTGCACTGATCGAAACACAAAAAAAAAAAAAACAGCACGGGCATATAAAAAAAAAAAAACAGGAGAGCATTCTACAGCACTGCATTCAGGCGGAGAGGCTGCAAAAATAGGCAGACGTCACCACGCAGCTATAAAGCAGACTGCAGCAAGACTGGTAGAAAGTTCCCTTTTAGTGTTTTGTCGCTCTGAAGCGGGTCTGGGTCAGCTGCTAATCTTAGGCTGATGTATTCTCGGTCCTCAGTGTTGTCATCTCAGTTTAGAGCCAGATTAAAGAATGAAGAAGACAGCGGGCGCTAAAAGCTTATTTCTGGTAATCCAAGATGTTCAAAGCCCCCCTTTTTTGTTTCTCGCTCAGCCAGATGCATATATTTACAGTCGTGCTCTGTTTGTCATACGTCATCATGTAGACTCAGTCACATCCGTGGTCGTGATGCACGCCAACCACACTTTTCATGAACGACGGATCACAACAGCCGCCTGTGTTTTCTCTCGATCTGCCGCCTCGCTCTCTTCTCCTCTATCTCTTAGTGCAAACAAACTGACCTCACTCTCATTTCCATCTCTGAATAACCTACTGTGCCGCACACACACACACACACATATCTATCTAATCCCTCTTCAACTGTGGCTCCTTTCCGCCTCTCTCTATTTTCCACATCTTACTTGGGACTCTCTCTGTCCCGTCAGAAAACACCGGTTCCCTGGAGGTTACATGCAGTAATGGATTCCTTTTGCTTTTTTGTTTTATGTTCTGTTCCCCTGCCCGTCACTTGTTGTCACCCGCGGCTCTGTGTTGCGTGGTAACATGTAGCCTCCGCTCCTTCAGTTCGGATAGGTCCAACACGCTCAACCGGAGCTCCTTCGCTCGCGACAGCATGATGATCGAAGAGATTCTGGCTCCCACCAAGGACACGGTAAGGTCCACCTCCTGTCTTCCTCGTCAGCTGTTTATTTACTCCGGTCTTTCTTACCCCTTCTCACCAAATATCCTCAGCCTGTCTCTTTCCTCTGTCTCTCCTCACTCTTGAATCTTTACCTAGCCATGTTAGACTTTTTGTCTTTTCACGTCCCTTCCCATCTGTCACTGTCACTTTCTTCTCATACGTGCTCCGTCTCTTTCCCACTGGTTTAGTGAAATGACATTTTAGGCTGAAACCTGGGAGAAAAGTGGCCTCATAGATTTCCTTGTCTTGCACCAAGGTCACAACAGAGGCAATGTTGCTCTTGTTAAAGTGCGGAGGGTGAGTGTGTAGCACCTTCACCAAGAGTTTATTTAAGCTTGAGTGCCTTGGGAGGCTCCTCATGGAAAACCACAGAGCTCTGCAGGGTTTGTTCTCTCTGTCCACCACCAGTTTTGGTAGTCCTGATGCAGGACAGGAACTAAAACAGGACCTGCAACCTCTTATATTATAAACAATTTTCATAACATAACCTACAAGTTCAGTGAAGACGTTCTTCATGATTTGAAAGTATAGATGCTGATATTTCTTCTTCCTAAGCAAGTATTGTGGACTCTAAAACAGCTGGAATAGATTACACTGAGTTGTGTATGTTTTCATACACAGAACAGAAATTTGCTTGTTGTTATACTCACTCAGCCCTGACTTTTTTCCTATGGATTGAGGCTTAATAGTTGGTAATGGCAGTAAAAGCACTGTTGGACTATCAGCTTAAACACCATTGTAGGATATACAGTCTTTTTAGATGGGGGGGATTTCAGTTACAATCAGATCAAATTTTCTATTTTTCCATGAAGATTCGATTTATGTTTGATCTTTATAGGAATAAAGCACCGTCTATTCATTTCTGCGGACCACATAATGCCATAAAAAATGTGATTTCTGAACTGTCTCTCTTCTCCTTTAAGCTACAGAGTGTCTGTAAAGACATTTCCTACTTGGTTGACCCTCTCAATAAGGTATACAGTGTTGCTGGATGGCTTCCTCATTTTTCCGTTCATTCAGTCACCAGCACTGTGGCAGTGCCTCCATCTCTTTATTTTGCCTTTGTCTATTTGTTTGTTTTGGGTCGGTGCCATTCTCATCTTATTCGTTGGTTCTGGCCCCTGTATAGTAAATGATCTTTTCCCATGCTGCTTTCACTGTCTGTGAGTTCCCATGATTCAGTGTTCACATAAATAATAAGTTGGATGGAGGCCACTTCTTCAGACTTCATTATCGTCCGTCATTATTTTTGCATGTTTTGGTGTAACACCAGTGATAAATGACAGCAGCATATTTGTGTAAATTGTTGTGTTTTTTTGTCCTGATTGTGGTGCATCACGTGGCTGATGGTAACACAGTTTGCAGAATTATGTGTCAAGATGCCATAAATGTTATCAGCTCTTTGCTCCATACATATCAGACTCTGGGTTATGGAAAAAAAGGAGGGAGGATCATTGTTAATTATTATGCCCCTGTAATGATTAACTTAACTTTCTCTCTTTTTTGTCTCTGTGCCCTTCTTTTCTCCCTTAATTTTCTGGTCCCTTTCTCCATTCCTTTTCTCCTTTACTCTTTTTCCCTCATGGATTCATCTACTGTCATTCCTTCTCCTCTTCTTCCTCATGTTCTCCTCCCCTCCTGCTTTTCCAATCTCCCCCATTCCCTCTATTATACATCTTCACCTCAATCACTGTTCACCTTTCTCCTTTTCTCACATCGGACTGTCTTTATATCTGCCTCCTCTCCCTTCTTCCTCTCGTCCTTGTCCCTTCTTCATATTCCTTTCACCTCCATCTCTGGTGACTCCCCTTCCAGCACCTGGCTGTCACCAGGGACTACAACACAGAGTGTATGAGGCGCTACAGCTGGACTCCAGACACCATGGACCACAGCCACAACACTGTGTCCAGCCCCATCCACTCTGGGTAAGAACTGGACTTTCACTCCTGATCAGTTGTATTCAAGCATGCGCACACATATAAACATGCAAGCACCCATAGATACACATAAAAATGCATATATGCGCACAAGCTAATACATGCTAATACATTTCAGATATAACTACTGTAGAACTCTCATTCTTTACATGTTTCCTGCACACAGATGTTGTGTTTTGCTCCCTCCCCAAGAGTCAGTATTTGACAAACTCTGCTGCACTAATGCAGTCTAAGTGCAGGGCTGCAGGACTTCTGCAATGGCATCTACTGATATTAAACCTACTGTGCAGACTCTGTGTCAGCTTATAAGCCAATGGCCAGAGTAATTTGTTTGGGTAGGCTGATAAGATGTAATTTATATAATTTGAATATATGATTATGACTGCAATAAAGTTGAACTCTGCTCTTTAAAATAATCACCGCTGGCTTTGCAAGAACACCATGCACTGTTGTTTATGGTGCCATGCTACATGCAATAAAATGTATGCTTAGAAACGAAATGCCAGGATCTCTCATGCCCAATTTTAGTTCTTTGTTCCTTGTTTCATTCAACATTATGCCTCAATCTATTTATTTGTTCATTGTCTTTTTTCCTAAAAGTCTCTTATGTTTCCTATCTCCCTTGATTTTCTACCCCATTAGTTTTTGATCTTTCTTTTTGCCCTCATGAGTTATTACAGATCCCAACAGAACCCTTAGTGATTGTGAAACGTTGATTCTGAAACTACGATTTTGGGTTTCGCCTCCTGCATTGTTCCCATGTGTTTATTTTGCAGCTTGTCCTCCCCGCTCCCTCAATATGACTCCAGGTGATGACTGAGTTCGCTGGTTTCACCCGTGATGTCGCAGTGATGTCACTCACCTCTTCACTCCTGTCTCCCTCTTCTTCTTCTTCTTCTGCCGATTCTCTCTTCTCTTTCTTCTTCCCTCGTTGTGTCATCCATGTGGTCTGGTGTCTCATTTGCACTCCCTACAGTAGCTGTTAGAAGTGTGTAGTCAACTTGTGTTTGGGGTTCTTTCATTGATGTGGCATCTCTCTCTCACAGCACACACTAAATCTAAATCTTCTTTCTGAAAGCCTTACAGGGGTTCTACTAAACACAAGACATAACACAAATATAACTGCAGTGTTAATACGATAACTTTTAGTAGTTAGTAGACATCTAACATGACATCTGTCACACACAAGCACACATACCTGGAACTATGTAAATATTTTATTATATGTGCAGGAAAAAATTTGAAGTAATTGAAGTAATTGTATATGCATTACATGCATATACATTACATTACATTTATAGCCCTTTTTAAAAGTTAATATTGGCTTATTAACAGAAACATATAGGGATCTAATGAAGTGAAAATTACATTAAATTAAGAACATTTTAAGAGTCACATTAGAGTTTAGGCTTAAAGAAAATGTGCTTAAATAGAGTTTTTTTTTTATCTTTGCACCCCACTATGTCATCACTTACTACTTGTGTCAGTCATAATATTAATGGGAAGCCCAAACTTGCTTTTGATTTGTAGAATGGAACACGTCACATATTAATCACATAACCTCTCATCCTGAATTAACAGAGTTAATTTGAGTGGAACATTTGTGCAGGTGTTTAATATTTGAATCACTGAACGCAGCTTTAGAGGGACTGAAACTTTGGCAACCATCTCACTTTTAGCCTCAGAACTTGAAACTAAACTTTCTGCAACTTCATTAGCACAGTGCTTAGTTTCAGACACTGTTTGATGTCTTAAATTGAGACTATGGATGTGAGAAGTGCCAGCTTTCAAAACTCAAAGCATTTTCTTTCTCTTCTCTTCAACCTCTACCACTCTTGTGGTTTCTCTTTCCTCTGTTTTTTTTTTGTTATTTTCTCTCACTTTCCTTCTTTGTTTGGGTGTATGGTGATCACAGCATGGGAATCGTCCTCCTCACTTGTGTCCGTGGTATGGCTTCTGTCTGTCTTTCCCTCCGTCCCTTGTTTGTTCCCGTCTAACATCCCCTCTCTCTCCTCCGGCAGGTTCCTGGTCAGCTTCATGGTGGACGCCCGCGGTGGCTCTATGAGAGGCAGCCGTCACAATGGCATGCGCATCATCATCCCCCCCAGGAAGTGCACAGCGCCCACGCGCATCACCTGCCGCCTGGCCAAGAGGCACAAGCTGGCCTACCCCCCACCTATGGTGGAAGGGGAGGGGCTGGTCAGCC
This sequence comes from Holocentrus rufus, assembly GCA_900302615.1. NCBI lineage: Eukaryota > Metazoa > Chordata > Actinopteri > Holocentriformes > Holocentridae > Holocentrus > Holocentrus rufus. The sequence goes on along the minus strand of OMLF01049003.1, from coordinate 18,294 downwards.
GGCTGGTGGAAGTGGGGCCAGCTGGGGCTCAGTTCCTTGGGTAGGACCTTGGCTCTTTTCATTTCCCTTCGGTGATGAGTTGCATGCATCAGCAGGGTAGTCATTAATGCAAGGGAATTAGAGCTGATAGGGTAATTATGCAATATCTACAGTGCAGTTACAAAGTTAACGGCTTATGTAGCTATTGTCTCGAAAGAGATTGTCATTTATTTTCTTCTGTATTCTCTTTCAGCCCTGTGATTGTGGAGATCCCTCATTTTGGCTCCATGCGGGGCAAAGAGAGGGAGCTGATCGTGTTGCGGAGTGACAACGGTGACACATGGAAGGAGCACCAGTCTGACGCCAGACCAGAGGACCTCGCTGAGCTGCTCAATGGGATGGACGAAGGTAAAGGAAGGGCAGCCGACCCCATTATTTACCAATGATAGAAGAAAAACAACTTTATAATCACAATTTGAGTGAAAGGATGAAAGAGAACAGAAAACCTTTAATATTTAACCCAGGGCAATATGTCAGCTGATGACCTAGATTTTCTTTGCAAAGGTTTTTTCAGTTGAAGTAATTAGCTTATTTAGTGTCCTCGTGAAAGTGAAACTGACCAAAAAAAATCTTGAAATCATTCCTTAGTAGAAGTACATTCATTTCTACATCTATAATATGTATGCAGTTATGGAATCCAGTTAAGTTTTTGACATTGCAATGCAGGGACGCTGACTGTTAATTACTGCTTGAAACCACCCCTGAATAGTTCATTCATATATGTGTTTATGAAAGCAAAATGTATTGTTGCCCGCTAACCTCCTGCTCAACTTTTCTGTGCCCCAGAGCTGGACAGTCCTGCTGAGCTGGAGCAGAAGCGCATTTGCCGCATCGTCACCAGGGATTTTCCTCAGTATTTTGCAGTGGTGTCACGAATCAAGCAGGAATCCAATCACATGGGCCCTGACGGAGGTGTGCTGTCCAGCACCACTGTGCCCATGGTCCAGGCCTCATTCCCACAGGGAGCACTCACCAAGAAGATCCGTGTTGGCCTGCAGGTACAGCAGCACTCATATAGTTCATATTAAATCTCCTGCTCCTGAACTCAGCTGTTTTTTTTTCTCAAGTCCAGTACACTTGTCTATTATTTATTGAGACCTGGCCCATTTTCAAAAGCCTAAATATTTTATTTTATATGACAGGACATGCTGGGTCCAATAATTTTGATGGAAATAACATGCAGCCCCACCCAAGGAACATCTGACTAGACCATCTGTCGAAACATGATGAACGACTGACCCTTCATCCTGTATGTGCTCCTCCTCTCTCTGTTTCTTACCAGGCCCAGCCTGTGCCAGATGACATGGTGAGGGCGGTGCTCGGCAACAGAGCCACCTTCAGCCCCATCGTCACCGTGGAGCCCAGGAGGAGGAAGTTCCACAAGCCGATCACCATGACAATCCCTGTCCCACCCAGGTCGGCAGAGGGCCACCCCAGTGGCCACAGAGGCGACTCCGCGCCCTGCCTGCGCCTGCTCTGCAGCATCACAGGCACGTAGACACTTAGACCAGGGGATTTCAAACTTTTTCATTTTCCAGAACTCCAAGTTAACTTTCATTGTGCTGCAGACGCCCATTTGAAGTGATTTGGCCCAAGGAACCCTGATATGAAAAGATATTTGGATATTTCATTATTTAAAATTATTTAATTTGATTACTGATAAATAGATACGAGGTTAATAGCATAATGTTAAAGCAATCACTCATAATTTCTAGTGAATTAAATTACAGTGAAATAAATCTATTCCTCATTTTGCTGAGGACCCCCTTGATGCCGCTGAAGGACCCTTCAGAGTTCCTGAACCCCATTTTGAAAAAAACTACTGAGTTAGACTACTGAGTTAGACAACTAGAGCATCAAAGAAATGTATAGGGTTACCTCTATCCATATTGCATCTGCAGGACCTGCTTGAAGTTGAGTTGAATTTGTTGAAAAATGAATAAATGTTGTTTTGAGAACTATTCATAGAAGATGAATGAATGTTGGTATTTGTTAAAGCAGACATCATATATTTTCATCCATGTATTATTCATCAAACAGAGTGAGTAACTCAGGGTCACTATAAATTGAATAGCCGTGGGCACATCAGACCTGCTTTGATATCAGGAGGCACCGGTCGATAGAGAGAAGATGAAGAACTGAGATGATGAAAGGACGGGGCTTCATGAAAGCTAAAGTTCTGACTGGCCTGGGAAGGGATTTTGGTCTCATGTTTTGGTCTCCGCTCCACACAGGAGGGACGTCTCCGGCCCAGTGGGAGGACATCACAGGGACCACACCTCTGTCCTTTGTAACTGACTGTGTCTCCTTCACCACAAACGTGTCGGCCAGGTGAGACACTCCCGCACAAACACACACACTCACAGCCAACCACTGCAGTGCACAATAAAATCAATGAAAGTATTTTTTATATGCTCTGGCTACTTGAGATTAACCCTTACTCGACCTCCCGTACACACTGACTCTAGTGATACAAAGTTATTGCAAAACACTGCTGAAGCATGCTTAGTAGTCAAACTACTTCATGATGTTCCCAATTGAGCCGGAAAACTCAAAGTCATAGATTCTTGTCCTGCACTGGTCATGTGGCGTGTGTGCAGCCTAATATTAACAGAGTTCTGCTTGGTGCTCTGAAATTAGATTATACAGTCTTGCCATGTGACTCTGTGCACCTCTCAAAGAAAAAATAAAAATAATAATAAATGCTTTGATTCATTATTCAAGACACTCACTGACTGACTGGGTGGCCAAGTTTGCATCTTATGTTAAAAATATGCCACAACTTTGGAGCAATTAGAAACGTTGTTTATTTTATTTGAGCACAGTGGACCCTTATATCACAAACTTAATGCAGTCATAAATCATCCTCATATCAGGCAAATAGTTTTCTTGGCTGTCTTCCAGATGTTATACAGTAAACTCATATTTTCTCATGATCCCTTTCCTTTCCTCCCCTCTCCTCCTCCGTTCTATAGGTTCTGGCTCGCAGACTGTCACCAGATTCCTGAGACGGTGAGTCTGGCGTCTCAGTTATACCGGGAGCTGATCTGCGTGCCGTACCTGGCCAAGTTTGTGGTGTTCGCCAAGATGAACGACGCCGTGGAGTCTCGGCTTCGGTGCTTCTGCATGACGGACGACAAGGTGGACAAGACCCTGGAGCAGCAGGAGAACTTTGAGGAGGTGGCCCGTAGCAAAGACATCGAGGTGGGGCTGTGCAGGAAATCTGGATGCCCAAATGTAGTTTCTCAATAAGGCAGACTTGCTTATCAATGAAGAACAAAATGCATTATTTAAAAGCTGCACAGCATTAATTATATCATCTCCTGAAGGTGTTTTAAGTTGACTGTGATACTGAATTCTTGGTCGGTGTGCTTCCACAGGTTCTGGAGGGCAAGCCTATCCATGTGGATTGCTATGGCAACCTGTCCCCTCTGACCAAGAGTGGGCAGCAGTTGGTTTTCAACTTCTACTCCTTCAAGGAAAACCGACTTCCTTTCAACGTGAAGGTAGCCTCTATTTTAGCCCTCCTCCCACTCTCCCCCCCTCTACTAGCATTTACTCCGTATGTAACCTAATTTTGACCCGTCGGCAAATTAAATTATGTCAGAAATTCTCGTCCTCTAAACATGCTGACGTGCATATCAACAGCAGTGCCCTCGCAGCACCTCATGCATTATCTTAACACTAGGAAAATTAGAGTGGCTTATTCTCACTCTGTAGAACCAAGCTAAACAAAACAGGCTGGCATTATTCATGCAGATCAGAGCATGCGTGTAGAAGTGACCACAGAGTATCCAATGGCACTCCTGTGTTTGTTGTTGCCTTTTGTAAACACATGCTGACATAGATAAATTAAATATATTCTGCCTGTCACATCTTTGCACCCATACATACAATACAAGCTCTTGTTTTGGACAGGGGGGAAATTCCTATATAAGTATGACTATATTTCCCATTCTTCTGCTATAACAGTTTGAGGATGGTGCTCTAATAGTTTCATCTTCATTCTACACCTGGTACAAAGTAGAAAACCTTTTTTTTACTTTTCTCTGATTTCCATTTTTCCTTGAAAATTTTGTTAATAGGAAAAAAACATTCTCCCCCTTGTTGTGCACAGATATTTTTCTCATACTGATTTTAAGTAGACACAGGTAGTTTCTGTGATTGTGAAAATGCTTTTTGGGGGTTTCTACAGATCAGAGACATGGGGCAAGAGCCATGTGGCCGTCTCTCCTTCCTGAAAGAACCGAAAAACATCAAAGGTCTTCCGCAGGCTGCCATATGCAATTTGAATATCACACTGCCAACCCACAAGAAGGTAGGCTCACCATATTTGAATGATTTGTCCCTCTAGGCCATATCATATCATCGTCATGTAAATGAAATGGACAAATAGAAAGCAGTGTTGTCTTGACACCGAGAGGAGGCACTGAACTTCATTTGGTTTAGAAATGCCTACCTGCTGCTTGTGTCTTTTATCAGTGTTTAAGCCTGTGCCAGTCATAAGACCCCACAACGTGCACATCCTGCCACACATGCATACCGTGCATTGTTCTATTGCCTGGCTCACCATGGGCATATGAGAATTTTGTGAAAAGTACACTTCTCATTTGTTGCTTTGATGTGGTGTTGATTGATCACAAGGAACTCTGTAATTATGTTGCTGTTGCTTTTGTTATTTTGCTGGGCTTTTTTTGTTTTATTTTGACCGATTGATTATTTATTAATCCCATAGCTTTTTTCCGAAGCCTTTTGTTGTTTTTGCTGCTCCATTTTCATTCCCTGAATTTTATTTCCACCTCCCCGGCCACTATAACGTCCCTGCTCTCCATTGTGTCATCTCTCTCCTCTCCTGCAATGCATCTTGGGAAACCACAGGATATGGAGTCTGATCCTGATGATGAGGTAAACAGATTCTTCATCATCACATGGAACTGCTTCTTCTCTGTCGTCCTTTCTGTTGGCTTTACTGCAGAGGCTGTAGAAAATATACGTGTATCGTGAATACTTTTCTGTGTACAGTAACTGACTGTGAGTAGAGGCTTCTGCCTGCACATCGTTCACACAGCTAAGTCATGGCTGAAAAGTGACCTCATCATATATTGCATGAGCAGAAGTGGCGATTCTTTTACTTGACAACGATTTATTTATTATTGTCCTCATCCCAGTGGAGCCAATTTGTGTGCCACACTCCGGCTTTTTTTCCCATCTCTATCTTTTTTTCCATAACGTGTTCAACAGGAAGTCACCCTGTCTCCATACTATTAATAGACTCATAGGAAGTTGCATACAGGGCTAAGGTATAGCCTACTTTTGTCAGTTAAACATGAAACCTGGATCATTTTACCTACTTCATCATTATTTTATTACATTTAGTATTTACCTTTTCACCTTTGTGCTTAACATGTCTATAACAAACAATACTAATGCCGTCTCAGCTGCATGCTGAAACCCTTGTAGGAGTGTTTAGTCACAGGGGAGATAAGGATGGTGTTTACATCCCTGAGTTCCACTATTACGTGTAGTGGAATTACAAAAGGAGGTAACCATGTATGTTACCTTCCCTCTACATATATCTACATTTATACACAACAGTTATAATCAGCACATTTGCTATTATCATTCTTATTTCACCAATGATGTACTGTGTTAACAAAGTTGTTGATGATCTAATTAAGAAAGCATCCTCATGTTAAGAACACATATTTTCAACATACCAAAATTGAGGTGATATCTTGTCAATGCCTGCCACTTATTGGTTTAGGCCATATTGACAAAGTATATTTCTTGTAGATAATGTCATTATAATCAAATCAAGAAATACACCTTCCTACAAAGGTGACGCTCACCCTTCTCTCCAGTCAGAGGGAAGCACTGTCCCTTAGTGTCCAGAGGTGACACTACACTAAGCCTGCAGTGCCTCCCCTTGTCAGTACTAACAGTGATGCACTGCAACCAACTCAATCTCCAGACACAGCAGTGTCTAAATTAACAAATTAACACAAGAATTATATAGACATAATTGTCTATATGTCTGATACATTAGAATCACATTTTATCACATTTTATATTTTTATGTTAAAACATCTTTTGTTCTTTTTTGTTTGTTGCAGACTGAAAAGCCAGATCGACGTCATACCTTTGCCTCCTTAGCTTTGCGTAAGCGCTACAGCTATCTGACCGACCCAGCAGCGAGTGAGTTTCCCATTTTTACTTCCATGAAATCTTCAATTGATTTTGACTTAGTTACAATCAATTTTAGTGTCAGGTGGTCCCTTTATACAGTGTACATAATATTTTCCATATATCCATAGCATAGAAACAGAGATCCACCTGACAAAACATGATCATCAAACATTCATCTTTGTCACTTGACACATTATGATCCACAATCATTCATCAGTTCGCACATTTGCATGGTTTACTGCGTGTTATGCTTTGCCCACCCATCCCATTTTGTGAAAAGAAATCTCTTTCCAGTTTCACCTATTTTGTTATTTTACATTTATGTAAACACTGGCATTGCAACGTCCATTTGTTCATTTATCATTTGGAATACAATGTTTTGATTCATGTTGAATAAAAGTATTCTTTTGGGTCCTTCTCATTCTTTTAGTGACCATTGCACTCTTATTGGCTTTGTGATTGTGTGCAGCTGTGTATATATTATTGTGCTAATAGGTTGCACTTTACATTAATTTTCCCTCACCCATATGTGAGACTGTTATGGCAAGCAATTTTCTGCAATTTCACATTTTTTGCCAATATTGGCTGACATTTCCATGCAATAATAACTGACTATGAATGCTTGTTGTATTCAATAAGTGTTTGAGGGACTTCAGTGATTTTTTTTATCTTCTAGCCATGTCCAGTTTACTAAGTGTTTATAAAAAATATATGCTGGTAACATTGAGTTAATATGATTTCAGAATGGTTCACTCACAACCAATTTTCGAAATGTGGATTAAACTCCAAGTGCAGACATTTTAATTATATCTCAGATTTATTTATAAGTTTATACTGGACAGGCAACACAGTACCGTTTTTGTAAAGTGCAATCTCATATTTTATTTTAATTCATGACCAAACAATTAAAGTGTTTTTTTTTTCCTTATTAGTGATCTACATTTGTGGGGTCATTTCTGGCATTGAAAATGAACCAAATAAAAGGATAAACAAAACTGTGTCAATCAAACATGTACAATAAAAGACACCATGGCAAAGAGGCAAACAGATTAAGCACATCCAAAAGTCAATGGAATATTTTCTGTAATGTTTTGTTTATGTCATTTTTCTCCACCTATCTACTTTGTCATTTTTGTTGCCGCACATGTTCCATTGTTTATTACCAGATGTTCTATTTTGTCATCAATCACTGATTTTAGACCATCACTTCATGTCACCCTTGTTTAGATAGTAGCTCACATTTCACAAGTAAAAACTTATGTGTAGCTCTTGCTACTTTTATTGATGCTGTTTCTGACTCACTCAAATTTCTCTTTCTGGTTTTTATGGTTTATTTCAAATTATTTTTCTGTTCAATTTTCTGTTAAATTCTTTGTTGCTTTTGGTTTAACTTATTAATGAAGAAACAACTGATCGAAGCTCGCCGAGAACACAGCCTTCTGGCTACCCTTACAAACCTGTCTTTTCAACGAGATCTTATCAGGCGTGGTCGGCTGTTCCTGTCGCCGTCCCTGGTCAAGCCAAGTCTGGGTTTGGCTCCCTCTCCAGTTCATCATCCAACACGCCCTCTGCCTCTCCACTGAAGTCTGTCTGGTCCATCACCTCTGCCTCCCCCATCAAGACCAACATCCCTGGATCCCCAGCTTCCTCTGTCAAGTCAGTTAGTGACATGGCATCCCCTATCCGCTCTTACAGGACCATCTCTTCCCCTATAAAAACTGTTGTCCAGCAAGCCCAGTACCCAGTCCAGGTCAACCCCACTCTTCTGGCCTCACCAGGGAAAAGTGCCCCAGACACTGTTTCTGTCAAAGGATTGGCAGCGTTGTCTGCTAGGACCTCCCCTATAACTGCCTCTGGAGGAGGAAGTGCTCTTCTCGAGCGATCATCCATAGCTATGACACCACCAACCTCTCCCAAGTCTTCCCTGAACATGTATAGCTCATCCTTGCCATACAAGTCTGTTATTGGAGGCTCTAGTGGCACAGCATCTTCCTCCCCCATAAAAACAGTCCCTGGTCTCTCCTCTGTTCGGTCCTCTGCAGATCCCTCAAGCCCTTCAAGGAGCCTGTTTTCCTCTCTGTCGTCACCACTGAAATCGAATGCTTCTCTTAGTGCAGCAGCTCTAATTAATGGAACTGTGTCTCCTACCCATTACCGCTCCTCATCCCCAACTTCTCTTCTCAACAGCAGTCTGCAAGAGAGAATACAAGCAACCACCAATGCAGCAACAACAAGCGTCAATGCAGCCTTCGATGAAGTTGAAAAAACTTTCAATTCTTGTTCTGCAGGTTATGGCACCTTGAAGTCCTTGTCCTCCTCTGCGTCTTCCTCTTATCAGTCCATTAGATCATCAGCCTCTAGTTCCCTTTATGCCTCTCTCAGATCCCCTCCTAACTCCACCACTGCTGTGACATCTAGCACAATGACTGTTCCAGTGTACTCTGTTATAAATGTGTTGCCAGAGCCCCAGTTTAAAAAGCTACCTGAGGTGTCCAAGTCAGCTGCTGCTCTTCTGTCCCCACGGAAGACAGTACCTGCAGACATAAATTCGCAGTCTTCCTTTGCCAGAACTCTTTCACCTGTCAAATCTCCTCTTTTCATGAACCCCGCTGCCCTTAAATCAACCACTGCATCACCACTGTCATCAAGCCAAGAGATCCTGAAGGATGTAGCAGAAATGAAAGAGGACTTGATACGAATGTCAGCCATTTTGCAGACAGACCCAAATTCTACAGCGAATAAAGGATTCCATTCTGATTCTCCCAAAGAGGTCAAGATGGAGGATGAGGAGCCATATAGGATTGTGGAGAAAGTGAAACAAGATTTGGTGAAAGTGAGTGAGATCTTGACCAAAGATAATGTCAAGGACGGCAGGGCCTCCCTGGCAAGGAGTTCCCTGGATGACATGCAATACTCAAAAGTACCAGTTGAGCAACCACCAAGCAACTGGAGCTATCCACCCAGATATGAGACTGTCGTTCCTCAAATCAAATCAAAGACAATACCAGACAGAGATTTCAATCTATCTAAAGTGGTTGACTACCTAGCTAATGACGTTGGTAGCAGCTCTTTCTCCAAAATGCATGACTCAAAGCATAAAGCGGATGAGGGCAAGAGGGAAGGAGAGGAGAAGCAGAAACGTGTCCTAAAACCCACCATAGCCGTTCAGGAGCACAAACTCAAAATGCCTCCAACAAACATGCGCTCCTCACCTTCAGAAAAGGAGATCAGTAAAATAGCAGATGCTCTTTTTGGAGCAGACACTGTTCTAGAATCCCCAGATGACATCTCACATGAACAGGATAAAAGCCCCCTCTCAGACAGTGGGTTTGAGACCCGGAGTGAAAGGACACCCTCTGCCCCTCCAAGTGCAGAAGGCATGGGCCCCAAGGCCCTTTTTCAAGATATACCAATTCCCCCAGTGATCACAGAGACTAGGACTGAGGTTGTCCACGTCATTAGAAGCTATGAGTCCCCAGAGGACAACAAACAACCTGCAACAGAGGATGCACATGCTGTCAGATATATTGATTCTGAACCCAAAGGGCATCTGAATCAAACTGCATCAACTCCAGACCAGAATAAATGCTATCCAATGAAAGTCAGCCCTGATGAGGATCCAATGGGAAAAGGGATGAGGGTGAAGGAGGAGACACATATCACCACAACCACCAGGATGGTGTACCACAAACCCCCTGGCAAAGAGGCAGCATCTGAGAGGTGTGAGGAAACTATGTCTGTACATGACATTATGAAAGCTTTCCAGTCAGGTAGGGACCCCTCTAGAGAGCTGGCTGGGCTGTTTGAACACAAGTCTGGCAATGAGGAAGCATCACAGAGAGTCCTTGAGGACATCAACTCCAAACCTAAAGTTGAAAGAATAATTGAGGTTCACATTGAAAAGGGCAATAAAGCAGAACCAACAGAGGTCATCATCAGAGAGACTAAAAACCACCCAGAGAAGGAAATGTACTACTACCCAGGAAACAGACAGGAAGAAGATGAGCCTGAAGAATCACTTCCGGGGTACCTTGAGTCCTCCAGAGTGAACACACCCATGTCACAAGAGGAGGACAGTCGTCCAAACTCAGCCCAGCTCATGGCAGATGACTCATACAAAACCTTGAGGCTGCTTAGCCAACAGTCTGTAGAGTACAATGAGGATGAGTCCTCAGAGCTTAGGGGAGAATCTTACAATTTTGCAGAGAAAATGCTACTCTCTGAGAAACTTGACCAGTCCCATTCTGACACAGAGGAATATCTGAGGGATAGGTCTCGCTTCCACTCACCAGACAGAAGCAGTCACAGTGAGAGTAGATCGAGTGGGCCAAGGACAGAGTATGTCTTCAGATCATCTAGAAATGTGTTTGACAAATCTGGGAGAATGGCCAATGTTGATGATAACTTCGACAAACTGACACTTTTGCAGTATTCTTCTGAGCCTGGTAGTCCAAAACACTCTGTTTGGATGCGGGTGTCAGATGACACTCAGAGTAAGAACAGAGAACAGCTTATCTATGAAGACAGAGTAGACAGGACAGTAAAAGAGGCAGAGGAAAAACTCAATGAGGTATCTCAATTTTTTCGTGATAAAACAGAAAAACTAAATGATGAGCTCTCATCCCCAGAGAAGAAATCTCGCAGGTCAGACTTCAGGGAAACGCGATCAGGGCCCAGCTCTACACACAGCAGCCCTGAGAGGCCAGCCTATAGGAACGGGGGTAGCGCAGAAGAATGGAGTAGAGACAGGCTTAGAGACAGGTTTGGCGCCAATGATAGGAAGTGTGCTAGCTTACCCAGCAGTCCTGAGAGGAGAGTGCTGCTACAGTATAGTGATTCAGACAAAAGAAAGCAGGGAGATGGATCATCGCAGGGAAACACAGGTGAACCCCCTAAACCTTTTCAAATGTCATCTTCTAAAGTCAGCGCAGTGAGGCTAAAGTTTGAACAAGAGGCTCAAAAACAAGATAAGACTCCTCAGTGGGGCCAAAGTGCAAATCCTCCTGTCAGGAAACTCCAAGAAAGTAAACTACCTGTGTATCAGGTTTTTGCTGGTTCTAATATCCCTAAAACACCAGACAGTCCGGGAAACCAGAGAAGAGGCCTTGATAGTGAGTCTAATAAGTTGTCCTCACCAAAACATGACGCCAGTGGAAAAGAGCAGGAAGAGAAAAAGTTATTCAAAACATGGGAGAGCCAAGGAAATGGGAACTATAAACCCCAATCTCCCAAGCTATCTCATTCCTTATTACATGATACAATGAAAGATGGCAATAACAGTGATTCACACAAACAGGAAACCACCAAGAAAATAATCTACACAGAATTGGTTGTCCGAGAAAGTCCAAATAGCAATGGCAGTCTAAAAAAAAACTCGGAATCACAAATTCCTGTTAGAATGCCATCGAATTTCTCAGAGAATCGCCAGTCCACCTCAATAAAATTAGATACCTCTGTTGAACCGTCTGATAGGGCAGGGTCTCACATACCTACTTTAGCTAGAAATCGGTTACACAGTAGCTCTGAAGCCAACAAGTCTACACGGGGGTCATCAGTAGGAAAATCCATAGACTCATTAGATGGTAGCCAGTCAAATGTAGTATGTAATGGTATTGATAATGACCAAGTAGAGTATTTGGATAAAGTAACCCCTGTTGTTGTCACAGAGGGTTTCAAAGATATTAAACCCTTACCAGTTTATGTTAGCATCCAAGTAGGAAAACAGTATGAGAAAGAAACAGCCACAGGGCAGCTGGGAACATACAAAAAGATTGTGAGCCATGAGAGTAGGACGGTGCATGAGACTAGGGGTGCATTTTACACAGTCAAACAAAAGCAGCCTCCATCTCCTCAAGGTAGTCCAGAAGATGACACGCTAGAGCAAGTGACGTTTATGGACAGCTCTGGGAAGAGTCCTGTTACCCCTGAGACCCCTAGTTCAGAGGAAGTGAGCCTTACCTCAAGAACGCCAGACTCTGTGATAGGCTTCATGCCTGGTATGCCAAGCCCCATCCCAGAAGAGTCTGAGGAAGAAGAAGGGAAGACCTTCATCTACAAGGAGACACCAAAGGAAAAGGCAAAGTCAGCGTCCCCTGAGAATGCCAGTAAAAAACAGGATTCAGGGAAACAAAAGTCAAAGGAGAAAAGAATAGCTTATATTGAGTTTCCTCCTCCTCCTCCTTTAGAGACAGAGCAGTCTGACCCTGAGAAGAGGGGATCGTGTGGTTCTTCTGAGGCAGAGACAGAGATGATGGAGGTAAACCTCCAGGAGGAACATGATAGGCACCTCCTAGCTGAGCCAATCATCAGGGTCCAGCCTCCATCCCCTATTCCCCCTGGAGCTGATGACAGCGACTCCAGTGATGACGAGTCTGTATTCCATCCCATCCCTGCCAAAAAGTACACCTTTAAAATGAAAGAGGAGGGAGAGAAACGTCTAAAACAGAAGAAAAATGGTAACAATAAGGACTCTGGGATTAACGGTGTCATAAAAGGGGAGGAAGGGGACTTTGAACAAAATGGCAATGACCAGTCAATCACTGACTGCTCTATAGCAACCACTGCTGAGTTCTCCCATGACACTGATGCTACTGAGATAGACTCTTTAGATGGATATGATCTTCAGGATGAGGATGATGGGTTGAGCGAAGACCCTAAAACATCAAGTCTGTCTAATGATGGAAAAACAACGGACCGCTCGTTTAGTCAGTCCAAGCTTGAGGTGATAGAGGAGGAAAAATGTGAGGACGGGAGTGATAATGGAAAAACAAAAACCAGCACATCTGCAGACAAAAACAGTGGAGACGAAAAGGATTATACTCTTGAGGGAAGACACCCGGATAGACAGGGCTTTGCAGAGAACTATTTTGGCTACCAACTTGAAGAGGAGCTGAATTCAACCTTTAAAACTGTTGCCACCAAAGGCCTGGACTTTGACCCCTGGTTAACCAAAGGGAGTGACAATGAGGGAGTTTATGAGTCCAAAATGAAAGAGGAAGACCCCAAGCCCTTTGGTTTATCAGTGGAGGACAAGTCACAGGCCACAACACCTGACACAACCCCTGCTCGAACCCCGACTGATGAGAGCACACCGACTAGCGAGCCTAATCCCTTCCCCTTCCATGAGGGGAAGATGTTTGAGATGACGCGCAGTGGTGCTATTGACATGAGCAAGCGGGACTTTGTTGAAGAGAGGCTTCAGTTTTTCCAGATTGGTGAGCATTCCTCTGACCCTAAAACAGGGGAAAAGGGGAGAGGGGGCAAGATCCTGGGGGTAGTATCCTCTCAGTCAAAAACAGGGGAGAGGGCTACAATAGATGGGAAGGTTACAGACACTACCACAGACAGCAGCACTACACCAACAACACCAGCAGCAACAGCAACAAAATGCAGCCCTGCACAGCCTGGCAATGGCCCTGGCTATACGGGTACTGATGCCCCCACCTGTGAAGCCATAGCTGAGACTGCCTCTTCATGCACGATCACAGCCTCTAAGGTTGATCCCAAATTACGCACTCCTATTAAGATGGGCATAGCTGCCTCCATAACTGTTAAAAAAGACTCAGGGGATCTCACAGATGGTAAAGCTGATATGTCAGAGGGTCAGATAGTGCCAGAGTACATCAGTATTGAGGGTCAGTGTGTAGAGAGCCAGTCTAGCAGATATACTGAGTCAAAATTACCAGAGAGGAGAGATTACCCTAGTGAAAACTGCAACAACAACAATAACCTGGAATCTTCCAGCATTCAGGCCAACTACATTCAGTGTGGTAGTGTAGTGTTCAATTTGCAGTCCTCCTCTGAGCCCACACTTCAGAAAGCCAGCAGGATAGAAGCCTTGTGCTGTAGGGATTCAGAGAGAGTGGAAGAGTGCAGTGCCAATCAAATAGAAGAGCAGAAGAGTGAAGCAGCTAGAGAAAGTGAGGTGAAGCAGCCAAAGTCCAGGCTTCCAGTGAAGGCGTCAGGATGGTCGTTTCACACGCAGGGAACAGCCATAGGCAAACAGAAGCCCAAACAAGCAGTAACGGCTGAGGTCAGGAAAAGAACAGAGCCAGCCATAGCTAAAGTAGAGCCCAGGTCTAGAATACCAATCAAGGATGTAAAAAAGAGCAGCACTGCTGCCACAACTAGCGCCCTCATTTCAGTTCACGTCACCTCCCAGCCAAGGAGGGCATTGGACACAGAGAGAGTAGCCATCCAGTTGCCCTCAAGGCTACCGCTAAAGGACAGGCATCAGGTCAGCAGTGTGACAGGCGAGACAGTATGCAGACAGGACAGACAGGAAAGCCCCAGTGAGGTTTGTAAGCGCACCATCGAGTACTTTAAAGACATTAGCGGAGAGACGCTAAAGTTGGTGGACCGGCTATCAGACGAGGAGAAAAAGACGCAGACAGAACAGTCGGAGGAAGACAGCACCTCCCGGAGCACCTCTCTGTCGGACGCCTCCCAGCCTTCCCAGCCTTCCCAGCCCTCCCAGCCCTCCCGCTCATCCAGGTCTGGTAGAGGTTCGAGGGCTGAGGCCGGGGCCGCGTCCGTAAGGGCAAAGGCGGTGGCGACGGACAGGGCCTCCGGCAGTGAGAGGAGCAGGAGGAGTAGGCGGACTGGTGGGAAGGAGGGCAGTCAGGGAGTCACGGGGTCTCGAGCGCCCCCCGTCGCGGAGATCAAGCCTAGTTTGTAAAACTTTCACACTATGTTTAAAATACATCTATATATTTATATATTTCACTTTTAGTTGCATGACATCGTTGTGATCGTTTAATGGATGGATTGACTGGAATGCCTGTGGCGTGTTTACATATTATTCTCTTCAGAACAGTAGCTGTCATTTAAATTCATTTTTGTCATTGATGTACTGTGTACTGTACTGTCCTTGTTGCCAGATTCTCTTTCCTCTGTTCCCCTCTTTCAACCCTTTTCAATCCCTGTGTAGTAGTATAAGCATGCCAGTAGTAGTGACTGGTCCACTGGCACAGCCAGTCCCTTGTCTGACGACTCCCCGATCTGTCTGTCTGTCTGTCTGTGCGGGTTGGCTACTGATAAACAGAGTTATTGCAGTAGTCTGTTCTTACAATCTATTCCATGTTATTAGTTGTGTCACTTAAACTAATAAGTCTTAGCCAAGAACACACAAAAAGCTGTCCGCATGTTTACATAGTAGTCTAACGTAGAATTTTCCACCTTAGACCTGTAGAACTACATGAGTCTGTTGTTGAGAGTCATGTTATGCTTTGTTTTGTGTGATTCTTATGACAGTTACTGCCTGCCTAGAGGATACAGACCCACAAACATTCACAGAGCACCACTTACCATATTAACTTAACGTTAGTCGATCATAATGTGTCTAGTGCTATTGATCCTTTTCTTGCCATCCTGAGGAAAGAAATGAACTTTGGTCACCTTTGTTAAAATCCATGTGACTACAATTTAGAAAATACATAATTCTATGCACATATATTTTGAATACAATGTATTTTTAAGATATTTGATTGTGAAGATAGTAATCTTCAGCACAGTCACAATATTGTTGTGATATTGTTGATATTAAAAACACAAGTGGCCAGAAAAGGAAAATTATATGTACAATATGTTTTTATTTTTCTCTTATATCAGTGTGTAAGGGGCAAAGAATGTGAACTGTGTTGATGAACCGCTTTTGTCTGCGTCCTCAGGTCCCCAAAGTCCCTGTGAGCGAACAGACCTGCGCATGGCCATCGTTGCCGATCACCTGGGACTCAGCTGGACAGGTAAAATACTGCATTACTCACTCTCATGCTCTCTCTCTCTCTCTCTATCACTCTCTGTCTCTACCTACAGGCCATTCATTGAAACATTTGTAACATCCCTGTCTCAACCCGACATTAGTAAAGCTGTCAGTGCCATCTACAGGCTAAAAGAGTGTTTTGCATAGCTTTGCAGCAAAGCTGTCGTCACCAAAAATAGGGAAAGATAAGGAAAGACCAATGACCATGAAATGAGAAAATAATATTATGGCATGCTCCTGTTTTTTTCTGAAAACCTTAGCAATGTGAAGGAGGTGATAAGGTCACTGTAGGCCATCTTTTTAAAGAATCGCTAAAATTAAAGGCTGCCTTATCAATTAAAGGTGTTAAAGGTCACACACACATTATTATTATATGTGATATCTGAGTTGCTATTTGTGTCCATCACAGAGCTGGCTCGGGAGATGAACTTCACTGTGGATGAGATCAACCACATCAGACTAGAGAACCCCAACTCTCTGACGGCACAGAGCTTCATGCTGCTAAAGAAATGGGTCAGCCGGGAAGGGAAAAATGCCACTAGTAAGGCTGTCTCTATTTCTGAAAATGTTTCTCTGTCTGTGTTTTTTTTTTTCCATCATTCTTTTCTGTCTCCAGTCCTCTACTTTTTTTTCTCTGTCTTTCTCTCTAGCTCTTACAATTTTTAGTCTCTCTGCTCTTGCTTTAAGGCTAAAAAGTTCATCACCATGAGAGGTTGAGCTTCCATTTCAATTCCCGAAAATGAAGTTCTTTTTCAGTACGCTGTGTTTGAAGTCTATCTGGGTCAGAGTACCTCCCCCATCTATCTGTCTTCCTGTCTATCTCGCCTCTCTCTGTGTCTGCTTCTCTCTGCCTCTCACCCCTCATCTTTTCAGACTGATTGACATTGAGGATACTTAAATTCAACTCATGATGGGGCAGAGCAGCTAGAATCCTGATGCAGCTTTATTAAGATTCAGAGTGCTGCTGCTTACGGCTGGCTGAGGATGAGGGAGGGGGACGCCTATCGTTCCTTTTTACGCTTCAAAAATCCTCAAGTACCACTCAGGACAAGATGCTCAAAATGCAGAGAACAGTCTTGTGGTTTAGATTGGCCCATCCAAGAGCATACGAACAAGCCTTCTTTCATCTTTCACCACATTATTGTTTGGAAGAAATCTTTGATACCAACTGTGCTTATTATAGAAACATTATTCCATCTTGGGTCAGCTGTCTCACTTCAGTTTTCTCTCTTCTCGTCCACAGCGGATGCCTTAACTGCAGTGCTGACCAAAGTCAATCGGATGGATATTGTGACTTTACTGGAGGGCCCGATATTTGACTATGGTAACATTTCAGGCACGAGAAGTTTTGCCGATGATAACGCTGTTTTCCGGGATCAGGCTGATGGTAAAGTTTAGCTCTATCTAGCTGACCTCTTACCTCTCCCTGCTACCTTGTTGTTTTGTTTCTCATAGGCCAACAGGCCATTTTCCCATGCATGGATTACAGATAGTCCTCGATTTACTATTAGATTTGGACTGATCTTTGTTTGGGTAACTGGCCCCTAGAATTCCCCAAAACCATTCCCTTGTTGCCTTGCAGTGGTACCATGGTAACTATAGTATCCTCTTTTAAATTATGTAATTTTCCTCCAGTATTCTTTGGTTTTCAATCTGGGTTATACCCATTTTCTGAGTAGCACTCATCTTGAGTGTGAGTGTGTTAACATGCATTAGAGAATGACTAGAGTTGGTCAGCTCTGGAAACTGATCCCCATCCACCTCTTGTATTGATTGGATTTGGCCTGTGTTTAATTTATATCAACCTTTATGAATAAAATGTTCAAAGTTTAAATCAAGTATTTCTCTGGTTGAATACTCCTCAACCAAATATGGTACAGTGTTACACCCAATTGTCCCAAGTGGACAATCTTCACTGGTAGAATCCCATTCTAACATGTGCATGCTGTAACACACTGCTTTACTTGTTTGTAAATGACCTTTAACTCAAATAGAAATTACTGTTTAGTGAGCCTTTTATTTTCTCCTCATGCATGACTAGGATGACTACCCTGCAGCGTCTGCTTTACCCTGTTGAATTAGCTTAGATCTCTTAGTTCTCTTAGTCCTCCTCCAGTTCCTCTGAGCCTTCCTTGGATAGATGAGAGAGCCTCTCCCTCTGCGAAACCAGATTGCCTCCTCCTCCTCCTCCTATTCCTCCTTCTGCCTCCCATCACACCCTGCCAGCAGTATTCATAACTGCTGATAACAGCCCATAACAACTCTTAACATATTAAGAGTCATGTGCTGCTGGTATCTTTACACGTGCC
>OMLF01049002.1:0-25587 GCA_900302615.1 Holocentrus rufus | reverse complement strand
CGTGCGGCTAACCGCTGATGTCAAGGCCGCAAACAAGTTGATCGCATTAAGCTTCGGCTCCTCTCTCCGACGGGGGATACCTCCGTATATCCGCTGCCGGATGATTTGGAGATCTTAGCGCGCTTTGTGTTCCGGATAAAAATGGCTTGGCTTAATCTCATCAAGCGCCCGGGCCATAAACCTGAAGACAGGATGCTGCTCGACGTTAACTCTTTGGGTGATTGGGCAGATAATGCGGGGCATAGAGAGGTCCTGTGAGTGAAGATACATAGAGAGAGAGAAAGAGAGAGAGAGAGAGAGAGAGAGGATATGGAAAAAAGGAAAAAGGAGCTCCACAAAGCATCAGTTCATAAAGAGAGAGATCTTTGGCTTCTTTGATTTACAGAGTGTAGGAAACCCTGAGAACTGGGTGCCCATCCTCAAGATTGGGTGTGGCATTTGCCCTTGTCCTCGGTCCACAAAGGCAGCCAGTGTGTGTGTGTGTGTGTGTATCAGTGTGTGTGTGTGCGGGAACTTGGTTCAGTCAACCACAGCGGACATCTGAAAGAGGTCTTTGACTCAGTTGGACCGGGTGGACATGGAACATCAGTTTGGTTGAGTGTTGCAAGCATGTGTGTGTGTGTGTGTGTGTGTGTGAGTGTGTGTGTGTGTGAGAGAGAGAGAGAGAGAGAGAGAGAGAGAGAGAGAGAGAGTGACAGAGTGGAATGTGTGAAGAAATTTGCAAGTGGAAGAATTGAATTTTGAGTCCCCCGGATGACAGAAGAGCATTACTTTGTGAGTGTGTGTCTGTTTTCGCTGGCTTCATTAATTCATGTGTGTGTGTGTGTGTGTGTGTGTGTGTTGCAGGCTGCTGGTTGGAGCCCCCAGAGCCAAAGCCTTGGCTGGTCAGAAAGCTAAAGTGACAGGAGGACTCTACAGCTGTGACTTCAGCGCCGCCGCTACTCCCTGTACCAGAGTCAACTTTGATGATGAAGGTGAGCCACCTGCTGACACCCCAACTGTCTGGTTTTTAAAAAAATTTAAATTTGACAGTTTTCTCTTTGTTTGTTTGTTTGTTTGATTGTTCCCTTCTTTCTTTCTCTCTCTCTATTTAGAGAATCTAAGAGAGGAAAGCAAAGAGAACCAGTGGATGGGAGTGACAGTAAACAGTGAAGGGCCAGGTGGCAAGATTGTGGTAAGGCTGTGTGTGTGTGTGTGTGTGTGTTTGTGTGTGTGTGGTCATTAATCACAATGGCATCGAACTCCTTAAAGGGGGATATTGTCATCATTCTTGAGCAATTTCTGAAAAACAAACAAACCCATAATTATGGTGTCCTGGTCTTGCTCCCTTGCAGAATTTTTATTGATTTTTTTTTTACATTTTACTTCTTTATTGTTGTAAGTTTTAGTCTTTGCAAAACATTTATTGTCTATTTTTATTTTTATTTTTTGCCTGTGTATGCTCAACTGCAACATCTATGCACTAAACCGATGAAAAACCCATTTTCTGTTACACCCATTCAGTTTTGATGAGCATCTCCTATGTTTCCCCGCTAGACCTGCGCTCACCGCTACCAGCGCCGGTCCAACGTGAACTCAGACCTTGAAACTCGCGACATCGTTGGCCGTTGCTACCTGCTGAGCCAGGATCTGACCATCACCGCGCAGGAAGACGGAGGCGACTGGCGTTTCTGTGAGGGCCGCATACGAGGCCACGAGAGGTTTGGCTCCTGCCAGCAGGGGCTCTCTGCCACCTTCACCAAGGACTACCTGATCTCCGGTGCTCCTGGGGCATACAACTGGAAAGGTAGGGATGGTAATGTGTGTGTGTGAGTGTGTGTGTGGTTGTGTGCTTAATGTGGGAGTACAAGTGGTAGGCCAGCAGCCCCTGAGTGTAGCAGTATACTGTTGTCGAGTCACACACAGAGACATTTAAACTAGAAATATTTAGAATAGAAGAGAAATCAGTGGCACATGTTCATCATTACCCACATCATTATTCCCAAACATGTTTTTGACTTTCACTTTCACTCATATCCATCAATGCTCATTATCAGGGGATTTCCCAGTTTTTCTTTAGTCATGTGTTTGACATTACTTTGACATTTATTATTGTGTTATGGGTTTTGCATGCTTTCATTACATGTCAGTTCCATTCAGTTTCTGCCGCCGCATCTCCCCTCCCCTCCTCTCCTCCTCCAGGCGTGGTGCGCGTGGAGCCGAAAAACTTCGACGACTATCTGCTCACCGCCTTTGAGACGGGAGATGAGAATAAAAAGGACCCCGACCTGGTCCCTGTCCCTGGCAACAGCTACCTGGGTACAACACATCTCCACCTCCCGTTTCTCACCCTCCTTCACCCTCCATCCATCCATCCCTTTCCTGTCTCACAACCGTCATCCACCTATTCCTGGATTTCTCAGGATGTAGCGGCTGTTTTCGCTGTCACAGTAGGATTGCTGAAGGGGAAGTGCGTTTGATGGAGCCGTGTTAATGTGTTTGCATCCATGTGTGAAAGCGAGGTGTTCCCGATTTCTTCCTGAGGGGATTCTGGGGTCTTCAGGTGTCTGTGCTTATCGTCTTTATGTTCAGGTGTTGTGTTCATGACCAGCACGTCCAGCTCCAGCGATGATCAGTTTGTGTACACGTCACTCTCTCCTGATGCTGCCGATGTGACTGATGTGACATCCAATAGCTATTTAGGTTTGTTGGACCACCCGGGTGACGATCACGTTCCGCACCGCATGTCCACTCATCCTGGTAGATTTTGTTTATCTGCAGAATTCATTTTCATCTTCAAATCGATGTAGAGTCATCCTGATTTCATGAGTATGCTGCCTGGTCACAGAGTTTGTGGTTGCAGTGGTTGCAAATTGTGTTGCGTCATGTATGTTTTGAAATTATTTTTGACCCCTTTGTGTTCCATTACCATACTGTATAGAAAAAAAAGGGCTTTCCTCACTTCAGACCAGTTTCTGTCCGTCCATCTAGCTGCTTCTCTCTCTCTCTCTCTCTCTCTCTCTCTCTCTCTCTCTCTGCATTTCTTCAGTTCCTGACCATCCTCTGTCTGCGTAACCAACCGCTCCTTTGTCTCTCTCACCAAGGCTTCTCTCTGGACTCCGGGAAGAGCCTGACCAAGAAGGACCAGCTGACGGTGGTGGCAGGCGCTCCCAGGGCGAACCACAGCGGAGCGGTGGTGCTGCTGAAGAAAGGCCCGGACACAGATAAAATCCTGGTGAAAGAGTTCATCCTGGAAGGGGAGGGCTTGGCCTCCTCCTTTGGATACGACCTGGCCTTGCTGGACCTTAATGGAGACGGGTGGGTGACACAGTGAGATGTACTGAGATGAATTATGTAGATATACTCCAAGTTAAATCATATATAGACAGATACATGGATTTAGATATGGATCAGCACATCCATACATGCACACAGGCACCCATATACAGTATACAGGCCTGGAGCTCATATGTACATTCACATATCCACATATGCAGGTCTCATATATATATACATACTATGTGCTCCCAAAAAAACAAAGTCACAATGTGCTTTACAAAATAAAAAAAATGTGAGCAATAAATACAATTGGAATAAATATAAAAGAAAAAAAAAATACAACCCATTGTTGAAGTAAAATAAAGTGTCTTATTTTTCCTTGATTTGTTTCTCTCTCTCTTTGTAACTTCTGCTTTGAAAAGTGCTATTTATATATATGAAATTATTATGACTGATTTTGATTATTGTACTCATTGAAATGCTGTTATTTTCTATAGCTGGCAAGACATAGTGGTGGGAGCCCCTCAGTACTTTGAGAAGGAAAAGGATATCGGAGGAGCCATCTATGTCTACGTCAACAAAGCCGGAGCTTGGGACAAAGTCGTACCCACCAGGATCGACGGGCCTAAGGACTCCATGTTTGGCCTAGCTGTGGAAAACATGGGAGACATCAATCAGGATGGCTTCCATGGTGAGTGTGTGTGTGTGTGTGTGTGAGTTACAAAACGTGTTACTGTTAACTGGTGATTAATGGTGGTCATTTAAATGGGTGTTTTGTTGTGTGTGTGTACCTGCACCTGAAAAGTCCGTGTTTCTCTTCTCTCTGCTAGACGTCGCAGTGGGAGCTCCCTATGATGACGATGGTGCAGGGACTGTCTACATCTACCACGGATCAAAGGACGGAATCAGCTCCAAAAAAGCTGCACAGGTAAAAAACGGACTCCCCGACTAGCTTGCTCACTGAACTTCTTGACGTTGTAACTCTGTCTCACATTTACTTTTACTGCGATGTGTGACAGCTGCGGCTGTTCAATTGGGAAATGCATTCAAATGTTTAAATGTTTCTCGTTCTGAATATTGTTTGCACTTGGTGATGCCTGAGTGATCCACTGGTGTACTATAGGCATTTCAGTTTGAAATTCATGCTCAAAGCCCAAACGCTTCAGGTAGAGCCTGAATCTCTTGCAAAATTCAGGTGGGGCCCTTAGGGGTCCCCTAAAGGGCTTCCAGTGGGTCTTCAGCAAAATGAGTAATATTTTAATTTCACTGTAATTGAATTCATCAGAATTTCTTATGATACAAAAAATGTATGAATGGTTATTATGAGTATTTGTCAGACATCTACACAATTTAATACTTAATACAAACCAAATGATGCATAGGGTGGTCTGCAAACCCAGCAAAAAGGTCCACAACTTAATGCATGAGCAGAAAAATGCTCATGCGTTTTCACATGCACCCCAACTCTTGGCAGTTCACTTTAAATTTATTAAACAAGCCAAAATATCTTTTCATATCAGGGTCCTTAGGGCAAAATTGCTTCAAATTTAGGTCTGTGGTTTGGGTCTGAGCTAGTTTTCTTTGCAATGTGGGGCTTTTTCAGGTTGGAGCTTATGAAAATCAGCAAGCTATACGCCTTGGTTTCAGTTTAAATGCTGGTTTTAAGAGGCTGTAATCAGAGCGTATCTGTCTTGCTTTAGGTGCTGTCAGGCAAGCCTTTAGGAACAAAGCTGTACGGCTACTCTCTGGCTGGCAACATGGACCTGGATAAGAACTTCCTCCCGGACCTGGCTGTGGGAAGCCTGTCCGACTCTGTCTTTGTCTACAGGTAAGTGAAGCACAGTTTTAGTCTGGCGTTGCTCGTACACATGGAGAGAAACCACAAGGTTCACAGAGATGCTGACTGAGCTCTGTCATTCCAGATCCCGCCCCGTCATCAACATCCAGAAGGAAGTCACTATCACACCAAAGGAGATCGACCTCACCAAGAAGAATTGCGGCAAAGATTTCTGGTCAGTATGTGTGTGTGTGTGTGTGTTTGGTCTGTCTTTGTGTGTGTTTATGCATCTGTCTGTTTATATGAATAGTTTTATTCCAAAATGCTATAACGTCCATTTGATATTGCAGGGCTGATGTGTGTTATTTAGTACCATACTTGATATAAATTCTGTAAATGTCTGTTTTTTTCAGCTGTGGATATTTCATTTTATATCGTTTTAATGTAAAATTTCTAACACAATGCCAATACTTGCTTACTTCCCCAGCTTGGATGTTAAGGCCTGCTTCACCTTCACTGCCAACCCTCAAAGCTACTCGCCCAAACTAAGTAATTTCAGACATTTTACATTCGATCACCATCTTTGCTCCATTAAATGTTTCCGTTTAATCAAAATGTAACACGCTCACCAATTTGTCATCCTCATCTCTTCCTCTGCTTTCCCATCCAGCGGTGGCGTACTCCTTCGAGGCGGACGGCGACCGCAGGAAGAACAATCTTTTCCCCAGAGTGAGTTTCAAGGGCTCAGGCTCCGGACAGAGCTACGGGTCCAACGGCACCGTCACCCTCGGAGGCCAGGGAGCAAAGGAATGCATCACACGTCAACTTATTGTACAGGTACTGACTCTTTCTGGACACCTCGCCCTTTTCTTGTGATCTTCAACAAAGTTATTTTCATGAAGCTAAGAAAAAGGGAGGTGCTGAAAAAAGAATAAAAGCTAGACGTGATGGAACAAAAAGAAAACTGTCTTGTCTACCTGTAAAACAAATTAAAATAATGTAAAATATACTTACAGGACAATATTCGAGACAAGCTGCGGGGAATCCCCATCGAGGTGACCGTGGATATCCAGGACGCCAAACGTAAGAGGAGACAGAGCTCGCTTCCCTCAGTGCCACCTATCCTGGACGCCAATGAGCCAGTGACGACTCGCGCAGAGGTAACCATGGATCGATGGATGGATTTTACAGATGTGGGCATGTTGTTTCCCAAAATGTGTCTATAACTGGTCGTGCTTGCAGGTGAATTTCCTGAAGGAGGGGTGTGGCAAGGACAACGTGTGCCAGAGCAACTTGGATGTCAAATATCGCTTCTGCAACAGGAAACCCAACACAGACGTCTTCACCCCGATGGAACTGTAAGAGACGCCATAGACACACACACACACGTTTCATGGATACTTTCATTCAAAGCCCCATACGCAGGGTTCCCATGGTCATTGAAAACCTGGAAAAGTCATGGAATATTAAAATCTCATTTTCCAGGCCTGGAAAAATCATGAAATGAAGTAAAATCATCTAAAGATTTGGAAAAGTCATGGGATTTAAGTCTGTTGTCTGTAATGAAATTAATTACAGTAATCTTTCGATGTGCAAGTCTGACTCCCTGTAGCTGTTGGCATAATGTGACATTTTCTTGTACGTTCATGTACTGGAAATTTTACAATGGGTCCTTGAAAAGTCATGGAAAAGTTTTTAAATTTTGTCTGTGAAAATGTGTGGGAACCCTGCATGAACGACTTTATTATGTCGTATTTTTAATGGATATCTTCAGTGGAAATCTTCTCTTACTCTGCCAGTGTTAGCATCATGTGTATAGATCTACACAGATAACCTGCATCGGCGCTCATAACATGGCTGTGTCTGTAGGGACAATGGGGTGCCATTGGTGTCCCTTAGTGACCAGAAGGAAATCGCCTTGGAGGTGACAGTGACCAATCAGAATGGAGATGATGCGTACGAGGCCTTTGTGATCGCCTCCCTCCCGCGCTCCCTGACCTACTCTGCCTTCCGCGTACCGACGAATGTGAGATTTTCTTTCACTTTATTTTTCTGTCTCTCTCTCTCTCACACACACACACATGCCAGTTTGCAGTTCTCATAAAACCTTGCTATATTTATTTCAGGAGATGCCAGTGTCCTGCACAGCCAATGATGATGGCTCTCAGGCTGAGTGCGAGCTGGGAAACCCCTTCAAACGAGACGCTAAGGTGAGAGAGAATCACATTCAACATGATCAACAATGGCATTAGCACATGTTTATTTAATGAATATAAAATTTTGGCAAAAAGTATTTAGTTAAATTGTTGACCAGATTATGGTTTACAAACTCAAATCAAATCCAATTCCAACAAAGAAAAATCATTCTTAAAACATATTGCCAACAAGTGAACTGTGCATTGAAATTGAAAGTCTGTTAAGCTAAAGATTCACATCCTTAATGTTAATATCTAAAAGTTGTGTGTGTGTGTGTTTGCACATGTAGACGACCTTCTACATTATTCTCGGTACAGCAGGCATCTCTCTCAACGCTACTGAACTGAAGATCGATCTACAGCCAACGACGTGAGTACAGCTTAGTCTGCAAGTCCACAGCAGAAACCCCACACATAAAGGACACATTAACGTGTGTGTCAACAGTAGCAGAAAACTCCCGCTGCATCGCCCTCTAGGGGCTGAAACTTTCAGGTGTGTTGCACGTCTGGCCACACCCAATCAGTGATGTAGCAGCAGGTATTTTTAGTTGCTGTCAAACGCAACATACCTGAAAGTTTCAACCCCCAGAGCGTTGTGCAGCAGAAGTTTTCTGCCCTACATGATTTATTGTGTGCGTGACTTTTTAAAGCTCCAGGACCATGATGCACTTGGGCTTGAAACAGTTGTACTTCTTACCCTTCTCATTAGGGTGTTAACAGTCCACCTTTTTCACAGTTCAGTTTATTTTTTTAGATAATAGTTCATTTTGTATCACAGTTTGATCTCAGAATTCATATTTCTTTTTAATTTAACATTTACCAACAATTTAATACAAAAAGTTGAAAGGGGCTTTTGTCAATGTGTAAACATTCTGTCATGTAGCAGCAAAATGCCTTTGTATGCAGCCTATGGAAAGGTCAATTAAGCTTAATATTAGTATTTATCAAAAGATGAAAAGTAATGTTTAATGTTCTACATTGGGAATGTGTTTGCTGTAATTTGTGCTAAAACAGACAAAATACGTTACAAATGTTTGGGACTGTGAATCGAGGACTGCAGAATCAAAGCTTTCAGTTTTAGTACAAAATCATCAGTGGGAGTGGGAACATCTGAGCTGACCTGTGTGACCTCTGATCTGTCAGGACGAGCGACCAGAACCTCGCTGTCATCGAAGCGAGAGCCAAAGTGGTGATTGAGTTGCAGCTGTCTCTATCGGGGTAAGACAAACACTCTCACTCTCTTTCTCTCTCATGCACACACACTCTCACACACACTCACGTGCACAGATTGATGCCGGTGCTTCCTCTGTCTTTCCAGGCAGGCCCATCCCTCTCAGGTCTACTTCACCGGCGCGGTCAAAGGCGAGAGCGCCATGAAGAAAGAAAGCGACATCGGCAGCGCCATCAAATACCAGTTCACGGTGAGTACAGGAAAACTTTCACTTGAATTCTATGGTTCTGAGTCTGATTATACTAAGAAAGGACGGATCTTGTTTGGATTTGCAGATAATCAACCTGGGAAAGCCTCTGTCGAGCGTTGGCACCGCCACCCTGGTCATCCACTGGCCGAAGGAAACCGACACCAACAAGTGGCTGCTGTACCTGGTGAAAGTGAACTCTACCGGCGTGCAGCGGATAAACTGCTCCCCTATGACGGAGGTCAACCCTCTGCGCGTCAAAGAGGTCAGTCAAAACACAAAACGTGCTGCTGCACATTGGTCCTGTCTCCATTTTTTGTGCTTTTAACAGACAAATAATGTGAGTTTGAGTTTAATTTTTTTTTTAAATTGGCTACATCAGTGTTCACTTCTGTTCAGAGTTCACTTCTTTTACACCATTGAGAAAGGCAGGTAAATCAAATACACTTTACACTGGTGTGTTTACTTTACATTTTTTCTGTTCTGTCCTCAGGAACCGAATCATGTCAGGAAGAGACGGGCGATAGAGGGCACAGAAAAACAAGAGGAGGGCTCTATTTCACTCCTGACTGACCAGAGGAAATACAAAACTCTGGTAATAACACATTCTATCCTATTCTATTCTATTCTATTCTATCCATAAAGGCTTCATTGAGACACAAACTATATCATCTTTTGACTGGGAAAGTGTTCATCCACTGTTACCCTGAGCCGTTACAATGTACAGCATTTCTCCTCATCTATTATTATCTTTTACGTGCACATCCAACAAGTGAGGGAATTCAGTGGTGACCGTGTGCTGTTTTTTTTTTTTGCCTGCGGCCAGTCATGTGACAGCGGGGCAAAGTGTGTGGAGCTCCGCTGCCCCCTGCAGGACCTGGACAGTAATGCGGTCATCACTCTCCACTCTCGCCTCTGGAACGGCACCCTCATCGAGGTGAGTGACAGAACAAAACCAGGGGGAGAGAGGACGGTGTCTTCACTCAAGTACTGTGTTTGTGTTCAAGTACGGTTTGAAGGGTTCTTGTGAGGTAAAGTGAATTGGGGAAAATAAATAACTAAAAATGTGGCGATCCCTGCAATAACATCTGTTTGTGCCAGGTGTGTTTTCCTCGATTTCTCCCAACATCATCCACACTTGAGCATCATTTTTTCTTCTTTTTTTCTTTTTTGCTGAACAGGATTTCTCCAAGCTGAACTATCTGGAAGTGATAGTGAAGGCTTCTCTGTATGTTGATGGAAAAACTGAAAACATGGTGCTGAAAAATGACATGACACAGGTAATGAAACACAGCAGACTATAAATAAAAATATGGATGTATGTGACACTTATGGCTCCGGCTAGCGGATACAGTCATTTACGACAAGATGTGCAGCTTGTGGGGTTGTGGGTCTTCATGCTGAATCAAAAACCTGAATTGGTACATGATAGGATGGGAAGCAATGATTGGACTTAAACCAGTTCACCATCCTTTTCCTGAATACTGAGGCAGCCCTGTTGTGTTATTCTCTCCAGGTTAGACTGACGGTGTTCCCAGAGCGGCGTGCGGCCCAGTATGCAGGACTGCCATGGTGGATCATCCTGGTGGCCATCCTGCTCGGGCTGCTGTTGTTGGCACTGCTCGTCTTCCTTCTGTGGAAGGTAAGACTGAAGGACGGGCGATCAGGACACGCCCTGTATCAGCTGACTAAAATAAAATAACACACACGCACACTGAACACCTACATGCTCAACTGCATTTAATTTAAAAATACATGCATTTAATTTAACATCTCACACCTGAAAAGCAGTGTTTACACTAATGCTGTGGGCGCGCACACACACACACACACACACACACACACACACTCAGTTATTACACACATTTTCTAACAATTTGCCTTTCCTCAGTGTGGTTTCTTTGGGAACAAGGACAAAGACGACCGTCCAGCGTCAGACAAAGAGGCACTGACATCAAATGCGTAGAAAAAGAGACAAGAAACAGGGTAAAAATCACCTGGCCTGCCATGGAGGAGTGTAGAAGGGGCACAACTTTCCTCTCTCTCTCTCTCTCTCTCTCCCTTTTGCTCGAAGGGGCACTGCTTTCTGCTGCCAGGCAGACAGTGGGCGGCTCTCACCCTGTGACACGGTGCTGCAGCGACGATGTTGAATGCCGTTACTTCTGCAAACCGTTCATGCTTGAAACTCTTTTCTCTCACACATGATTATGTGTGGATCGTAATGGTTTACATGCATGGCCAAGGGAGGTGTTGGCTGTTCCAGAAATGAATGTAAGGCAATACTATGGGGGCTTTTCTGCATCTCTTTGGTTCCTTCACTTCCTCTCTGGTTCCTGTTTCTCTAGTTGCCCTCGCTGCTCGTCTTGAGGGTCTTTTTTTTTTCTTGACACGATAAAAATCCTGGATTATTAAAATATTTTGGCTTTCTGAATGGAACAACACAGATGGCTTGTCTACACTTCCTATAATCGCTTCACTGCATCTTGGCTCCTGCCTGTAAAAAAATAAAAAATAAAAATTGACAGATCCAAGAAAATAGAGAGACAGGGATTGATTCAAGTCTCTGAATATCTCTCTAACACAGCCTTCTCTCGTCTTTCTGATGCAAAAACATTGATTTTGCCTCTGCTCTCCTTCTTCTCTGCAGTGTGGCTTTTTCAAGCGTGCCAAGTACGAAGACAACGTTCCCAGTTACAACGCCGTGCGGATCAAAAGAGAGGAGAGGGCCGTAACGCCTGGGGACGACAACTGGGAAAACCTGGAAAAGAAGCCCTGGATGACGAGCTGGCACGATAACGAACATTATTCCTAACGGCCGTGGAACTCCGAATCCACAGACGTTCCTGTTGCTTTGTGCTGAACTTCCAAATTTCACTGATCTTCCTTAACCTCTCCCTTCCCCCCCCTGTCTTCTGCAGCGTGGACTGTAAATACCAACATACAGAGAAAAAAAAAAAAAACATAAAAAAAAAACAAAGAAAAAACTTTTGTGGGACTTTTTTACTTGATCAAATATGCTGCTTCAGGGCTGATTTGATCTCGGATGACGTCTTTATCGATCACTGGATGAAGCGCTGCGGTGTGGGAGACGCTCCTGCACATCTACTGTCTGCCAGAGTTTTGCAACTTGTTTTGTACGTGTACTTACGTTTCAGTGTTAATGGGGCGGGGTTTTTAGGTTTTTTGTATATTTTATGAATGTTTTGCAGAAATGTTTGTATTTATTCTTTAAGAGGAGTACTTCATGCTCTACAGGCCAAAGAGTCATGCAATGATTAACTGCATTTACAGTCGAGGCTACATTTTAAAAGTCAATTTATTTTTCTCCAGTTTAACACATCTGCCTTTACTGTTCAGACCATCTCCAATCAGCTCGCGTCTTCAGTGATCAAGACGCCTCAGATCGCAGGTTACGGAGAAATCGCAATTCATCCACAGCTGTCAAGTACTCACTTTGTAAATATACTACAAAGCCTCTGTAAAATTCACCTTTTATCCACTGGCTGTCAAATAGAAAGAGCTTGAGTGTGAAAAAAAAAACAAAAAAACAAAAAAACGTGAACATTTCTCTGAATTTGTTGAATAAATTTTTTGGTAAGGTTTGTTTTCATATCCCTGTCTTTCATTTGTGACATTTCCAGGCCGAGCTGAAAGACGGCTGAAGACGACGGCAGCAAGTTTAAAACGTCATTTATTAACACATAAAAAAAGCATTTACAGCAGAGACGACTCAGTGCTTTGATCAGCACACCACTTAATATTAAAACATTTATTTGGTAAAGTCTAAGGATAATTTAACTTTAAAAAAAAAAAAAAAACATAAAACAGTTGTAAACTGTCATACACTTTACAGCTGCAGCTGTGCAGGATGATGTAACTGCTGGGTGGGTGAACTTTGGTGCTGGAAGGTCCAAAGATCTTTCTATCAATTAAAACCAATCACTTTTCCTCATTCTAAATGATAAGGTGTCATATCAGGATCTGTACAGTAGAAAATGTGTGTGCAGTAGATCTAGGCGTCTGTATCAGCCAACCAGAAATCATTGGTCCGCGTATGTGTGTGTGTGTGTGTGTCTCTGCAGACACATCCTCATGCTGGTGGCAACATAAAATAGAGAGGTTATGTGCTTGAAACTGAAATCCGACAAGGCTAGGTTGGTTTGAAATGTTACGATGTACTTCTGACATCTCCTCGATAGTTGTTGACTTTTTTTTCTTTCATAAGAGTGACTCAGTTCTTACTGTTCTGCCGCTGCGCCCGACCTCCTTTGCAGCCTTTTCCTCCATCATCCTAATCTCTCTCTCCTTCCCTTCACTCTCCCTCTCAGCGGGCGCGTTCCTCTCTTTCTCCTTCTCCTCCTTCACCCTCTTCTCTTTCTCCCTCTGCTCTCGCTCTTCCCTTTTCTTCATCTCCTTCAGCCTCTTCTTCAGAGCAGAACGGTCACTCTGGCTGCACACGCCCAGAGCCTGGAGAGAGAGGAAGAGAGAGAGGAAGATACGGAGGGTAGAAAAGGACACAGTGAGCGGTGGGAGGCAGACAGATGAAACATGGAAACTGTGCACAGATTTAACGTCCTTTCTATGAAATGGAAATTTTTCATTGCATTTTGCACTTGATTATTAGAAATCTAGAGGATACAAGTTTCGGAACTTTTTTGTTTTTAATTCCACATTCTATAAATAATATTTCTCTCAATGTCATCTTGTGACTAAGACAAATTGAATTAGGCCAAAATCAAATATCATTATCTTTAACTAAATACCTTCATCTTAGTACTGTGACTGTACTGCAGGGATGTCTGCTGGTGCTTTCATATTTATATTCCAGAGATTTTTGATCAACAATCATTAGAGACAGATAGAGACAGAACAGATGGAGAAAACAGTCCACTCGGTTCAGAAAATTGCATCACTTTACTCTAATGCAGCCTTTAAAAGCAGGAAACGACAACACTTATGAAACATCATGATGTTACGATATCCAAATCCCAGATGATATCTAGTCACATGTAATGAAAATCAATATTGATGAATTGCCCAGCCCTATTTGTGAAACACTTCAGGAAGAATTACCGGATTTAAACCGTGAACGAGGACAGAGGAAAGAACATGGCAGATTTGGGTCTTATGGGGCAGCAGCAGCAGCTCACCTTGAGTTTCTCACTGTCCAGGTGGAGAAGCTGCGTCCCGTCCACGCCTCTGGCAGAGAACTCGGCCGTGTATTGCTCCATGTTCATGCCGCTCAGCCACTGGCACACCTGCTGGTTGGTCCACTCCAAGATCGGTCGGCTTTGCCACTGGTTGTTGTTGTTCGCTGGAACCGGGTCATTGTCCAACGTCTGGCCCAAGATTTTGTACATGAGAAAAGAGGGAGGACGGGAGAAATGAAAATGAGAGAAAACAAAATGGAAAAGAAGAAACTAGGCTTTGAGAAAAGATGAGAAGCATGAGCTGAGAAAGTGTGCGCCATAGGGAAGGAGGGAAAAAAAGAGAAGGAAGGGACAGACTCACCTCAGTGGAAGAAAAGGTGAAAGTGTGTGAGTGTCCAGAGAGGGAGTGATCAGAGACATGACCCACCATGCTGGAGCAGCCCACTGGAGATCCAATGCTCTGGAACCAACACACACAAACCCAGGCCGCCTACATAACATCCCACTTGTGAACATGCCTATGCACTGCACTATGTGTGCATGCACTTTTAATTTTTTTCAGGCATTCCTGCTCGTATTCAGTATCTACACCAGGATCTAGATCAGGAAGACGGGGTAGAAACGGCATGCAGTAAAGATTCTTTGCCAAATTCAAATCCCTGTCACTCCACGCACGCGACGGCTTAACTCAGCCACCGCAGTGCGTCTGTGTGTGTGCTCTCACCTGATCTCTTCGGCCCGAGGTGGTCAGGTAGGGCAAGCTGCTGCTCGACACAGACCGGAGCCTCTCTCTGCCTCGCTCGCCCTCCTCCTCCCCCTCCTTCTCCCTCCCTCGCTCACCGAACCAGGGGAATGGCAGGCAGGACGGCATGGAGGTGACCGAACCGGACGGGGAAACTCCGGCCGGTTCGTCCACCAGGTCGCCGCACGAGGCCCTGCTGGAAAACACTCGTCTTCAGTAGAGTCCAGAGTGTAGGCTATTAGGCTTGTAAAATACGCTGAAATAATGAATATCAATACATATCGATCCATACTGAGAAATTTTTAAAGGTGATACCAATTAGCATCTATAACTTTGCCTACTGAAATCAACACGAAGTGGACTCATCATGTTTTGTGTTGTTGTTGTTTGTGTGAATGTGTGACATCATCACACCTGTTAGACATGGAGCCTCGACTTTTCTTCTCACTTCTGCTCCTTCTGCTCAGGGACTTCCGAAGGCCACTAGGAGTGGGAAAGAGATTACAGGCATGAAGAGTGAAATGATCAGTGACTGGTACTGCACCAGGCACTCTGGCAGGTAACCAGCAGAGATGAAGGGGCTCTTTGTGGCCGACAGAGTTTGAAAATCTATTAGCTGCCTACTGCGGCTTTAGAACAAGGGAGCATGAAAAATATGAGAGATTCTGATCCCAAATCAAGACGACAAAAGGGAGATAGAGATCCTGCACCTGAAGTCGGGAAATTTCCGTTTGGATTTTCTGGATGCCGAGGATTTGGTGGGCGAGGGCGTGACCAAATCAGTGATGTGGATTGGAGGGGTGAAGATGGAGGTGTTGGGGGGCTGCGGCGTGAGGGCGGAGTAGGACGAGGCGCTGGACTGGTCACTCCTACTGCTCCTTTGTACCGGTCCCACCACTGTGGCCGCAGGCAGCGACGGGTTCTCCTGCATTTTCTGGAATTCATCTTCCTACAGGAGTACAGTTTGCAAATATTAAAAAAAGAATGTAATAATAATGCACAACTGAGTGTCAATGCATTTTACTAGTCTGCGTCTGACCTGTCTTTTAAAGCTCTCTCTGAGTTTGTCTCGTGAGGGCGGGTGGCGCTTGGCTTTCTGGGCCAGCTGAGCTCTGGCTCTGTGGGCGCTGGAGTCTAGACGGCCTGTATCAGGGACTGGAATGCACCAGTCTGGACCTGACACACAAGCAAACATAATTTTATTGGTCAGTATCAAAGGGTTTTTTAAGAGCTCTGACAAGACTGACAAGATTTTCTTATTGGCATGCACATTTCCTGAAGCAGTGCAGACGGCTTTCCTCTTTTCCCAAAAGAGCAATGACCAGCAATAGAAACGTTAATTGTAAAATCTCCAGTTTCCAGCAGCTCCACATTAAAGGAACAGTCCACTCCAAATACAAAAAAGTGCATATTTTCTTACTACAAATGCAATGAGTTTGTAAAAGGGAAGTTTTGATAGTTTGAGCTCCACAAACAAATACCCATGCAGACTGGAAACCTCACCAACCCACACAGAAACTAATGGACAGACTGCACTAGGTAAGCTGGATTTTTTTTAAAATATATATTTTGGGTGAACTGTTCCTTTAAGTCAGTCATAGACAAACTTCTGGCACACATTCCAGTCAGTTTCCTCGCTCTGGTGTCATAACTGTTACACCGTCCATCTGCTGAAGTGCAACAAAGCTGCCTACCTGTGACTGAAGTGTCCAGAGCGTGATTCTTTCTCTCAGGCAGCGGCTCTTTTCTCTCCAGCTGTGTGAGCTGTAACGAACAGCATGGAACAGTGACCACAGAGAAATGGCAGGTTCAATAAAGTCAATCCATGTGGGAATGAGAGAAGTCTCCTCTCACCTGCATTTGCAGTCTTTCCACAGTCTCTCTGTGTTTCTTATCTCGCTCCTCTATTTCTCTCCTCAGATCTGCCTCTCTCCTCTCCCTCTCCTCATCTCTGCGTGGATAAAGCAGAGCGTTTTATTTGAAAAGATTAATTCCAAACTCATTTAAAAAACCTGCTTTCACAAAATTATTGCTGGCACAACATTAAAGCATTTCGTGGAATAATTTCAGCAATTTCAAGACCTTGTCTTGTCCCTCCTCCACACAACTCAAACTTACCAAGAGATGAATATTACCTGTTCTGGTATTCCCTGACCAGTCTCTTGGCCTTGCTGTATTTAATCTCCAGGCTCTCTGATTGGCTCTGGGCATCGGCCAAACGCTGGCTAACAACCCTACACAGGGTCTGGGCCTCTTGCCAATACCTGATAGATAAAGGTAAGGTCAGTGGGTCTTTCACATCCTCTTAACCATTATCATCAATTTTATAATCATCTTCTAAATCATAATCAACATGATTATCTTTATTCTAGTTCCCACCCATGTCTCTATGCAAGATCTGCATGTAAAGTCTGAATAAGAATCACAAATAATCTATAATTTATGCTGCAGAAAAAAATACAATCACAAAGATGAAATGGCAAATAAAGCTCATAGTACTTCTCTAGTTTGTCAGCTTTTTCCTCTCCATCCACAACTCTTTGCTCCAATTCAACCCTGTGGCTCTCCCAGTAGGTCTGCTGCTCCTGACAGACCTTCAGCTGGGGAACAAAAGAAACGACAGTATGTATGTGTTTTGTACAGGAATGACTGTCAAATACATCAAAAACCTCTCCTGGAGTTGGGATGGGGGAAGAGAGGAGTTATTTTGCCTCACCCTACACGTGTCCAATCTCTTACATGCAGAATTCTGATACAAAAAAAAATAAAGTATTCACTGATCAAACACAGTTGGATAGAAGAAAGCCAGATTTTCCAATGAAAAGCTTTCGCCAACCCAGTTATGTCACAGCAGTGATTACTTCAAGGAAAAGGCAGAAAGGAGGGCTGACGTGAAGAAGTGTTGGAACAAGGCCCGTGTCCTAATAACTCCACACCACGCCATTTCATACACAGTTAAATGGGTCAGACTGTTCTAAATGTGGAGGGAAAGGTAGTGTATTAAGAAGTGAGTACAGTACTGGTGTGTGTGTGTGTGTGTGTGTGTGTGTGTGTGTGTGTGTGTGTCTGCATCAGATCTCAATCTCAGCAGAGTGACCTACCTTTTCCCTAGCTAGGTGAAGTTGGGCTGTTCGCATGTGTAGTTTTGACTGGAGCTATAAAAAGAGAGCAGAAAACCAAAAATACACAGATAATTTGAGTATATTGCACCAACTTAGACAGTCCAGATGCACTGATACCAGTTTTATATAAAGCTGAATGATTTGGTAAGATAATGATATTTATTTTGATAGATATTGCAATTGTGGTATGATTCAAAATTTTAATGGAAATGCTACTTCTTGCAACATAATTTCCATTTTCACCAAAAAAGTATTAAAATGATGATATAATTTCTACTGTTTCTGCACCAAATAAACATTTCTTACATCTGGAGAACAGGATATGTAGGCCAGAGCATCTCTGTAGCACCATTTTTTATAATTTTCATAATTTTTATAATTTTTGCATTTCATTTTTTATAATGGTATTTTGTCACACATTTTACCCTTATCCAAAAACTGCAGCTCCTGCAATTTAGATACTGCACTTTGGCCACACTGCAGTTTTGATAATATTTCAATTAATTGTTCAGCCCTGCTTTAACACTGCTCATGCTTCTTCTGAATGCTAAAATACAAGGATGATTTCCAGACACCAATCTATAATGTAACTCATGTGAAGATAAAAATAGTCGCTTTGTTTTGATTTCTGAAACACATTTCTCTTGAGGCTGGATTTTAGTAACTGTGGAAACTGTCAGATGCAATACCCTATTTCAGTGCAGCACTAGCCTGATATCAAAGTATTGGTGCAGACCTATTATAGACTTTTGGTTTGTGGATCTTGATGGATTTCTGTTGAATGTAAAGTACCTGCTGGTATTTGAGGCAGAGCTGATAATTTTCGAGACTGGACAGTGCAGATACATCCTCCTCTTCTTCCTCGTCTTCTTCTTCCTCGACTGACAGGCCACCATCATTGTCTTCAGCTCCATCTATTGTCCTCACCCTCTGTCATGCATGCACATGTACACACATGCACATGCACACACATAAAGAGAAACGTAAGTCATCAAAGTATATGGAACCCTGATATGAACTCAAACTCCTCTCGTAGGAAACTCACCCCTTTCTTCGGCTTGTCCATCTCCAGGCTTTCATTGATCAGCCGTGCCACTTCACTCTCTACCCCCTGCTTCTCTCGGCCAATCAAAAACCTGCAGCAGAGGTGAACAGCCAGTCAAAGATGTGGGCAATGACAACAACACATAAGGACAAACATGGACACAAACACTTCAAAACCCAGCATGGAGCAAAATCAATTTTCCTTGTCGCTAACTCTTATCCATCCTCAAGTAACTTATACCAGGGGTTTCAAACTTTTTCATGTTCCAGATTCCCATTTGAAGTGATATAGCCATAGGGACCATGACATAAAAGGATATTTAGTGTTACGCACTAAATTGTTTAGATCTCACACTAGAACATTGACAAATAGATTCCAAGCGGTGAGATTAAAACCTAATGTTGAAATAATCACTCATGCATGTTTTGTATCATTTCTAGTGAATTAAACTTTGGAGAAATTAAACTATTCCTTATTTTGCTGAGGGACCCATGAAAGCCCCTCAAGGACCCCTGTGGGTCCCTGGTCCTCATTTTGAAAACCACTGACTTATATAACATTGATGCCGTCACTGCTCAGTTTGCCATTTATTTTTAAACTGATACATCAACATTCAAGCTGAAGATGCCTTCAGATACCCAGTATCCAAATCACTGACATGAAAGACTTGACACCTCGGACAAAACCCTGTCAACATCAGAGGATCCGTAATGTATCGAAATAAGGAAACCTCTTACTGCAATGACAAAAAGCCCCGATGCAAACCCAAACAGCACTGAAACATTATGACTCACTTGACCAGGCCTGATGTATTTTTGAGGACTGTGGCTGCAAACAGCTGGGAGACTCCGACCAAACTCACCCCGTCCACCTCCACTATCTGGTCATTCACCTGAATCCTAATGCAGGTGCAGACAGAAACATACAGATGCAGTGGAGAGTTTCATCTTTTTGGAGTCACACTGAATCCCAAGTAGACTGATTTCATAACTTACCTTCCATCTTTATGCGTGGCTCCTCCTTCAGTGATGGTCTTGACGAAGATTCCCAGCTTCTCCAGGCCCTGGTCTGCACCCACACCCATTCCTATTATACTGATGCCCAGACCCTCGTCTCCTAGAAGCACGGAGGAAAGGGTTTATTGAATGCATCAGGAATTTAACTTCACAGTCTGTTCTGTCACAGAATAACGAGAGGTGTGGAACACAATACAGGAACACGGAGGACACAGACGAACTGAGTTGACTCATCCTCGATCACAAAGCTGACAGCTGATTAGATAAGGTAACAGCTCCCAAACTCGGCACTTGAGGCAACAGTAAAAGGAGAGAATATCATCATGATAAAGCACATAGAGTATCTGTAAAGATCAGAGTGGGTAACAAGACTGTCAGATGACAGAAACATCCCGCAAGCCTTCCACCGCCTAAACCCATCTACGTCAAAGTCGGATTATTTTTTTGACGTACAGCCCCACTGACTGTTCTGTTTTTAGTTTTTAAGACTTCATCTTCAATGGTCGCGACTAAATCGGCGCAGATGATTAGAGAGAAAACACACAAACAAACAGATTTAACTAGGAGGAGACACCAACCTTTTTCTATCTCCACAGGGAAAACGTCCATCTTATCCACTCTCTTCTCCAGCTCGTACTCAGCTGAGGCGGACACAGGATCAATATCATCGTTGCGTCTGTCGTACTCCGCGTTGGAATAGGTACTGTACACCTAACAGACAGCAGGAGGGGCAGGAGGCGTGGACGATGAGGTTTAGTCAATGCACATTTAAAATCAATGCAGCGGCCTCAGCTTAACACTGATGCAAAACTTTGGCCTATTGTAAATACTGCCATGCAAAATGTGTGTGACTAGTGTGTGTGTGTTCGCCATAGAGAGAGCAGATTGTGAAGACCGCCATCTGCAGATATTGACACAACAAGACACTGTTTATGTTGGCAGATCTGCCAGTGACAGTGCAAGAGTCAGAGAAAGAGAGATGGGGAAAGTCAGAGAAAGTGAGAGAAAAAGCACCAAGCACATAGGTGCCATTCTTTCTAAGGCCTGAGCTGTTGCAGGTACACGGGCAACATTATGGAGACAGCTGCAGAAAATCATGCCATGCTCTCAAATAATCCACCTGTCACGCAGACAGGTACTACCAACGCTAAACTGACCATTTCCACAATAATTTGTCATGCATATAGCCAGATTAATCCGAACAAATCCACACATACAGAGGAAAGTTTCGTGTGCTGTTGCATCAAAGTAGCTATGAGTATTGACAGAGTGAAGCGTGTGCGATCTTGCCTTTCCTCCTCCCCTGACAGATTAGAAACATGGCTTTGGGCGAACACCTCTCTTTTATGGATTTTGACACCCGCTGGAACTGACAGTCACACACATCTACAACTGCAACGTTGTATGCCGAGCTGCTTCAAATGGATGGATTTAAAAAAGCAATAACCATGCATCTGTCAATAAAGTGAATACATAATGTGCAAAGTCTGGATGCTGTGTTTGAACAGAGCAAAGTTTTTATTCTTTCCTTACCCTGATTGGTGCCGTGGAGAACTTGACCTTTCTCTTCCCCTCCTCCACTGGAGCTTCATCTTCCTCTTCCGCCAGCTCAGGGACGCCGGGAATCTCCTCGTATTCCAGTGACAGCTGTTCATCTGGGACCGGAGAGCCTTCGCGATCTTGTTTTGGTGATTCTGAGTTCCCTGGATGAGACTGGCTCTCCCGTTCCTGATCATAGACAAAAGCCTTGTTCTCAATGCCACAGATTACTGCAGAATCCGTCTGGTCCTCTCCTCTTCCTCCTACATCATCTTTCCCCTCAGCCTCACCTTTTCCCTCAGCTACTTCTCTGCACTCCTCTTGTTTGACTTCCACCTTGACATGCTCCACTTGCAGCTCTTCTACTCTCTCAGTTCTTTCTCCCTCTATTCCAACCCTTTCCCTTTCTTCCCTCTGCCTGCTCTCCCTCTCTGCATCTTCCTCTCTTCCCTTTGACTTCACCTCATTATGCAACTTCTCTTCCTGGTAAACATTCTCTTCTATCATCTTGCCCCCCTCTTCCCTTCCGGCCCTTTCCTCCACTACTTCCTCTGTCTTTTTCTCTCTGTTTTCCCCCTCTTCTACGAACTTCTCAGCCCCTGCATTGAGCTCTCTGCTCTCTTCTGCCTGCCCCTCCCTTCCACCCACCCCACGTTCATTCACCTGCTCGTACTTGTCTCTTCCTGCTTCACCGTCATCCTTAGCCTCTCTTTTAGATGGCATGCTGGCACATAACTCCTCCTGGTATTCTCCTAAGGAATCAACTGGCTGATCTTCTCCCGCTCCTGGTTCCATGCTGTGTTCTACCACACCAGGGTCTACAAGCGTTTCACTTCTTGGTGATGCTCCCATACTGGCTTCCTCAAACACATCATCCACAAGGGCCTCCTTGATTTTCCCTGATGTTTCTTCCCTCGACATTTCCCCCTCATCCTTTCTCATGTTTGCATCTTCCTTCCTACGCCCGTCCTCCTCGTTCTCATCGCTCTCTGACGACTCGTTCTTCACGTCTACCAGTTCTGCCCTCACTGGCTCCTCGGGGGTCAAGCAGGGGTGAAGTTTTGGGGCTCCTGCCACCTCGTCCTCTCTGGCCCCCTCTGTATGGGATACTGCTGTTTGGACATCAAGGCAGGAGGGAGATTGAGAGGCAGCTTCTGTGTTGGACACTTCTGATACAGTAGAATGCACGCCGCATTCAGACTCTTGCATTGTAGACGTGACGGCTATGGCACTAGGTACTGGAGGCAGATTGTCTTTTCCTGGAGAAAGGGATTTTGGATGTCCTTCCAGTGAGTTGTGTGCAGGAGGCTCTGCGTTTGGTGAGGAAATGTTTATGGTGGGTAAGTCTGAGGGTTGCACCTTATCTAAGCCATCCTCCTCTCTGTGCTCTCCTTTATCATTCACTGACGTCTTCGCCTCTTCCTCTTTTTCCAACTGGTCGGCTTCTCCTCTCCCTTCTTCCCCTTCTCCTCTCCCATCCACCATCCCCTTGCTTCCCCTGACAGCAATAACCTTTCCTCCGTGCCCTGCGCCGACCTCCATCACCTTGGTCTCAAATAACCTCCGGGTCACGGTGAATTTCTGAGCCAGAGCAGCTCTGTCTATGTCCTCCGACCTGGGCGGCTTATCTGGAAGGGAAGACTCCACACTGGAAATGCTGGCTACGCTGCTGAGGGCAGACGAGGAACTGAGGAGGGAACGTCTTGGTTCAGGGAAAGGTGAGGTGGGGACCTGCAAACAAGGAGGTTGGGGAGACTTAAGTGTTGGGGAGCCAGAACTCAGTAGTGGTCCACCATCTTGTCTTAGCTGCTGGCTGTCCATCTGGAGGAAGATGTTGTCTCGGATCTTGGTCCCTCTGGTGCTGTGGACCCTCCCTCTGCTCCCCGGGCTGCCGGTGTGGGATATCATGGGATCTGACCGGCTAGACGACAATCTAGCTGCAGCAGCCTTGGACCCCGGCGGTCGAATGGTTGCACTGTCAAAGGAGCATTTGATGGCGTGGAAGTCGGACTTATAGGTTATCCTGTGGGGGGAGGCACTCCGGCCTTTGCTGTCTGTCCGCATCATCTGGGAGTGGAGGTTCTCCAAGGAGTAGAAAAACTACAGAGGAGTTGAAGAAGTGCCCTTGTGGCGGGAAAGCTGCTGACAATGATAGCACCCAGGCAAGTGCTGAGCTTGGGTAGATGTGCAATATATCAGGGCTTAACTTTGAGAATTTGCTGGTACAGTGGAATGCTGGTGATTAAGGCAAGAAAGATGCAGGAGAATAGATGTAAGGCTTGTGCTGAATTGGAGGAGATTAGGCCTAGGACAGCGTGTGACAAAGGGACAAACACTAAAGCCAATTTCATGCAGGTTTTTGGTCCTTAATCCTCAAAGTCTCCATACAGTCTTCTGCTTTTTGTTCAGCATCACCACACCAACCAGTCTCCTGGAAGAGGTTATTGAAACAAGGTAAAAGAGTTGTTAAAATTCAAAACTCTGCGCATCGTTCATGTTCTGTACCAAACAACCAACTTTCTCCTGAGCGCCCATGTCCTACGCATCACTTACAGCTGGCAAAATAAGCAAATTGCAGGCTACGTGCGCACACTCAGTGATGTGCTAGGGGGTTTGCAATTTTTCCCTCTATCATATCAAGGCTTTCGTTGAATATTGATAGGTTACTCGGCGCAGCTATTTACAATAAACTATGGCAGCAATGGGCGCTCTTGGGTAATTGCTGCCTCAAGTGCTGTCGGAAACATTGTAATTATGAGTGTCGCTGAATAGCACAAGGAAAAATGACATTTTCTGTTCAACCCAAGTTGCCAAGATTATGTTATTTGTGGATCCGAGAGCATGTAAGCCGTGTCAATACCTGATCACCAACCTGATTTAGGTCATAGACTATATGACACTGTTTGAGATTCTATATCAAGTAGATTAATTAATATGCCTTTTGCATTTGTTGTTAAGTTTAGCTGCCACGTAACAACTTTTGACTAATAAAACAGCTAAAACATCGATTACATGCCTGGTGCGTGTTGTCCTGTCTTCATTGGGCTGCAGCACACTGTTTCCAACCGCGTGACATGATCCGCGAAATAGGAAATAGAAGTTTCGAGGCGCACCTGAAGGTATCAAATCCCACCAATCCGGGGGCGCTAAGTTTAAAGGTATGATGAGCGTTTAGTCGCTGGCCTGGTAGACTCGATAATATCGTAGTATATCATTTTCTTACAAGACCTCCGATAGTTTCATCTAGCTGTGTTGGATTGCAGTCAGTTTGTCTTCACGGCTCCCTAACTGTGTTAATTACAGACAGATGGCGACTCATGTCTCTAAATACTGTAAGTGGATTATTCGTAGTTAATCCTGTGTAAACTACTCCAGTTACTGGTGAAACACTGATGGTGAGTGGGTTTACTAATAATTGGCCAGGAGTGTTGCAAGGTAGCACATACACTTTCAGAGGGCCAAGTTGCTACCCTACATCTGTGCCATATTACACTGTATGCATCTGCACTGAAATGAACCTTAAGCAGTTTTGTTACTTGTGAAAAACTTTATTTTTATTTATATTACAGACTAATATTATAGTGAGCTTGTAGTCAGATTTATTGCTACTACAGTGCAATGGATGCTATCCATGATGACATATAGACTATTGCTTTAATTGTATCTCTCTTATTTCCAGTGGAAAAGAGATGGCCAATCATCTATAATTTGTCATATATCATAGAATTGTATCACAAACAAGCAGTCACTGTCACATCCAGACACAAAAGCAGAATATAAGAGAACTTACCAGGCAGAGAACTCACCATCCTCGTGTCAGTGTTGTCATCAGCTGCGGAAAACGCGCTATCACTCTGACTGAGGCTTTCCTGGGCTCAGAGGTAAGCTCTTTGTGCATATATACCTGTGTGCATGATGCAGGTTAGTGCAGTCAGCCCGGCTCTCCAGCGTCTACCTGTGTGTGCGAGGCGAACAGGAGCAGTGATGCAGCACCTGCTGATGCATGTGCCTCTGTGTGTGAGTGTGTGTGTGTGTGTGTGTCTACCTGTGTGTTTGTAAAGCCTATGAGTGAAACAGTGCAGTACCTGTGCCTGTCTGTGAAGCTGGCTGTGTGGCAGATAGACTGGACTGGACTCGACTGGACTGGACTGATCCGTGCCGAGCAGGAGAATGGTTCTTCTTGCTGTGACCTGGATCTG
Organism: Holocentrus rufus; assembly: GCA_900302615.1. NCBI lineage: Eukaryota > Metazoa > Chordata > Actinopteri > Holocentriformes > Holocentridae > Holocentrus > Holocentrus rufus. The sequence goes on along the minus strand of OMLF01049002.1, from coordinate 126 downwards.
ACTGGAGACCATTGTCCCAGGTGGCACTGGGACCTAGTTGATATAAATACCGGCCAATCACAAAAGCCTCCCACTGAATGAGGCTAACCAGGAGAGGGAGAGGAGGGGAGGGAAAGTGAATTGAGT
>OMLF01049001.1:0-15004 GCA_900302615.1 Holocentrus rufus | reverse complement strand
GGCAGTGGTGGGGTGATGGGACTCCCAGTGGGAGGTTTGGCCCGGACTGCAGACGAACGCTGTTGGGCCGTGGCCAGATCAGATACGACAGAATACAGTACCTGCAGTGTGAACGCCCAGGGCCATCGTATCCCCCCCAGAGACCACCTACTCGCTCAGAGAATATGAAAAACATGGAGGAGCAATAGAGAAAGGAAGTGGAAGGCTTTGTTTGTGAAGATAAAACATCTCTTTAACCCATACTCATTAACTTTTAGAACCCTGAATTCCTCCTTACAGCTGGTTTAGTCATAAAAATGAAGGGGAAAAAACAATGAGGAAAAGAGGAAAATATGGCTCTGAATACGAATGCTCAGCGAGCGGAAAGATTTACAGCAGCATAAAACAGCAATAATTTTCACCTGACAGTGTTGGACCCCAGAATAACAAAGACGCCACTTCCTCAACCACTTCCTCACCCTCGTCTCCCACCTGTCACTGCAGAGTTAGTGAAAGGATCCCTGTGGCGACCAGAGTCCTCCATCAGCACCTGAGGGAGGAGAGGGCAGAGAAGAAGAGTCAGACAGGGTCAGCCAGAGTGATGGAGAGGGCTGCATCGTACTAATCCTCTTATCCTTCCAACTCAAGGCCAATCTGAAAAATCCACACACGTGCCACTAGGACTTGATATCTAAAAATGTCTTTAGGATTAAATATATATCAAAAGTGCGAATAAAAGGATCCGTTTAGCTGCTTGGGGGCCTGTTTAGCCGCACAATGAGGTTCAAGATTTTCTGACACAAACATCCAGAGGCAGTTGCACTGTTGTACTTTTATCTGATTTTGTAAATGTATTCTAATTTTTTTTTATTATATTAACTTAACCAAAAGCATCTGTAAACCACAGGAAATGAAAATGGGGAGAACTACCAGTAAAATATTAGCCTGTTATTCCACATATGTAACAGAAGAGATCCTATCAACACCACAGAATGGAAAGGTGCTTGTTGACACTGTGCAGGATTTGGCCCTCAGGCCTTAAAAATTGGAAAATATATCCCTCAAATCTTAACCCATTATGGTATAATATGGAACATAATCTGAATCAGTTCTGCATAAAACTGTCAGGAGGCCTAATCTGGGATCCAGTATAGATCATAGATTGGTTTCAAAAGACTGTGATTCTTGTAGTCTGATGCCTTTAAATATTGTTAACAGTATCAAGAGTTTTAACAATCAATCAAACAATCAACATCAATATTTTGGCTCTCTGTGGCAGGAAATCATTTTGTTCATGTGAGAATTAATGACTGGGTTTTTAATGTTTTGAAGTTGTGGGGTAATTACCAAGACCAAACTAAAAAGTCATCTGTTTAACCACATAACTGGTACAGAATCAGCCACTGATTAAGTGAAGCATCTTAAAAAGCTGCCTCACAAACGCAGAATAGTCTGGGGAATTAACTCGTAAATTCACCACTTGCAACTAAGCCTGAAATTATTGCATAGAATATTGACATGCGCACAATTCCAAGTCATTTCCCTTCTTCGCCGCAGTTCAGTCTGAAATCCAAAACCGGCCATGTAGCCTCTGCAGAATTGTTAAGATTAAGTGTTAGGTCATGCACCCTTTTTATAGAAAATAAAAGAATCATTCTTTTTCTCCAAAGATGCATAACTATTTTTTTGCATATCTGAGACATAATCCATATCAGGTTCATGCATTCTGGATATTTCTAAATCTACAGTAACCTGTTGGATCTGGACCATGGGAGAAATAAATCTGCACTTCTCATGAACCACACAGTTTGTTTTATAAATCCAAGATACTGTTGCAACACCACCGGCTGGAGACGGATCTCTCAAGACAACCAAAGGTCAATTATTCTCTGTACTAACTTCTTGACTTTTGCTGTAAGAATGGTTGCTATTGGCACATCCTATTGGTCATCAAAGTAACAGATTTTCTGTCCAACTGTGGAGTGAAAGCACCATGAGAGTACTCTACTAGCACCGAGAAGGAAATCCTGGATTCTACAGAGCTGGTTTTGAGCGAAAACTCCTGTCGTTTGGAAAATAAATGGAAAAGGATAAGAATATGAACGTTGAGTTGAGGTGAGGGACCCCCTCTTCTTGAGAAGCTCAATAGGAGCTCAGAATGATAGATGGTTTAAGGTAGGGAGAATGACAGGTGGTTTAGAGAGAGAGCGTGAGGCAAAGAAAGGCTGGACGTTCCTGCAGTAGCCATTCAGACTCAAAATAATACGAAGGGCTCTTAGCTGGATGAATTACCAAGCAGCTCAAGCATCAGAAGTTAATTTAATGTCTCTTTTGAATGCTAATAAAGGCTGAATCAGACCCCTGGGAGCCAAGGGAGATGTTAAATTATCCTTCAGACAGCCTGCTAAGCTAAAACATGAGAGTGTTAGCTTAATTCTTATGATGTCGTCTCCTTTTACTGTAAAATATGTGTCTGACTTTCTTTGCCTTTTAAAACTAATACAAATAAAAACACGGTGGAAGGATGGATGAGCAGGGCCTAGATTGGGATTTTTTATTTCGGGGCTCTGTTCATAGCATCTGACACACTCTGATTTGATGAGTAAGAGGTATGTGGCTGATTATGAATCCCTGCAGAGCCTGCCATGTTCAGAGATAATGAGGTGTGATTGCTGACTTGGGTGATGCAAGCAAAAAAGCAGGAGTTGCAATTCAAAGCGATAGATAGATAGATAGATAGATAGATAGATAGATAGATAGATAGATAGATAGATAGATAGAAATGAGTCTTACATATGCAATCTTTCTAAAATATAGAAATGAATCTTAAGTCTTCCTATCAGAAGTATTGCTCATTGCTCAAGCTGCCACAAGAGTTGAAACACATGAAACAAATTTGTTATCTACAGTAAAATCAGAAACCTAATCAAAAAAATGAAAACAAACCTGGGAGAATGTTTGTTCGCTGTTTATTGTTACTGAGCTACTTGGAATGGCTCCACGTTAAAATCTGTTCAGAGCAACTTCAGCAACAAAACAACTGTAATCTATCTGCCTTAATATCCTTGATTGACCTCAAAAGATATAAACTATAAAATGTAGTCCGATCAGTTTCCCGGACTCCTGCTGGCATGGTGCAGTGCTGAGTACCTCTACTCATGCAGTCGGCTGCTGCAGTTCTGGGAGGATTTATGTTCATATCCATATTCATAAATTCCATATTTGTACCCATGCTGCATGAACCCACGCTCACTGAACATCAGATTCATTTTGCATCAAAATGGATCATAATGCATTTTCTTTTTTTATTCAAAAATGACTAATTCAAACAAAATAACTGGTTGACCTCATGCAATATAATATACTATTATCTTTGAAACAAACATGCCTCGGTTTCAATATTGGGTGACATTTATGGAACATTGCAGGCTAATAAAGATCTACTGAAAAAACTCTCCAACCCTCCTAAATTTCTCATGCTCTCATCTTTTATATATTATTGCCCCGTCTCCTGCTTTCATCCTCCTCATCATGCAGAATTCTGTCACAAAACCTGTCCTATAAATCCAAATTAGGAAGCCTTAGCACTCCTTCAGACTCTAATGAGCTCATGGGGCTCTACATGCGCTCTCAGTCATCCTGTCGGTCTCCCTGCAGGGGGACGGGATTTTCTCTGTGCCTCCTGGCCAGTCCTTGCTGACCCCTGTCTGTAGCTAAAGCTAATTCGTTGTCCCTCCATCTTTATTTATGAGGGCCAAATAGCACAGGCAAACACAATCAATAACATACTTCGGAAGGAAGTATTAGTGGATTACATGTTTTTTTTTTAAAAATGGATTTGCTGACATGGTTTACTTTTCCCGGGCCAGGACAGATTTGTGCAGCCGGCTTCCTTGTTAGGGTCACCACTGTGGATGAGCAAGAATCCTAGGCAGCTGAATAGAAAAACATGACTGGTTAGTCAAAAAATGTAATTTGTCAAGTGTGCTCATAGAGATGATTTGTCAACTGCATTATGTTTGACACTTGTGGATGTTATTGTGGGTTAGATTGCAAATGACACCAAATCCATCAAATTCTACTGACAAGTGGAAAAAAACATCCTCTGAATCCTGCTTACAGCTGTTATATTTGCATAAACATATGCACTAATGTACATTTAGTGCATAGGAATAAAGTCTGAATTGAGAGTTCATTTGCAGAGCTGCATTTTGAACAACTGTGGCAATCAAGATATGATCATTTAAAACATCTATCACATGCTCGGATGTTTAAAATCACGTTAATCATCTGCTAATTGCAACAACAGAAATCCAATTATCTGCTAGCAGGTTACTCCAAGCACAACACAACTTAGCATCGCTTTACACAGGGGTCACAGAGAAAGCGTAAGACAGGTCCTGACAGATATTGCGCTGCACAATTAATCCAACCGGCCAAATCAAACAATCTTACAACGAGCGGCTGATTCAGAGCAATGAAAGGTAAACAAAACAGCAGAGTAACAGCGGAGATGTCGATAAGCACCAGTAAACACAGGTGCACTCACTCCAGATCTGGACCTCTGCGTTCTGCGGCCTTAAGGCTGCTGGACCACCCAGTCCAGGTGCCCCAAACACCACAGCGGGTTTTCACTGAGGAAATGAAGAGGGTTTCCACCTGTGACTCAGACCGAAGCATCGATCTGTGAGCTGACACTGGATGAAAGCCATCTGACCTCATTGTTCCAGCTTGCTGCCGTGCAAATTAAGTCTAATGGATGGAAAAGAGAGGACTGTTTTGCAGGGATGTTGATGGACATTGGGATCATTTTTGGTACCTGGATCCTACACCACTCTTGACTCCTGATTAGTATGCATTTTGTGTTGATTCATCAGTGACTTCTTTTCCTGGATATCCAGTATACCCACTATCAGTCAAATAGCCATTGAAATATATGGGAAAGTATGCCGACTGCTCAGTAATCTATGCACCTACTTAGTAGTACACTGACCTCATCAACTATAACTACAATCCTGTGATTCATTACTGTTTCAGTCTGAAAATGTATGTCAGTAGCCCCTTAATCCCACTCTGAGTGGGCGCTTTTTCTTTAACTGTTGCTCTTTTGTCCCATAACACAATCTCCAAAAAGGCTCCCCTAATTCCTTCTGATTAGACACTGTGCATGGCGTAATTTTAATGGTAACCAAATATCTCAGTAATGGAAGAAAGATGCCAAACCATCTGAGATTGTATCATGCATGGGAGTCCTATAAAAGTATTACAATGGCAAAAAAAATGGCATGTTAAGTATAGTGGCAGAGTTAAAACAAAATCACCATACTGTAAAAAACTGTAGAGATCTCCAATAGTTGCGCCCTTGTGAAGCCCAACAGAGTCCCATCACTGACGTTGTGGCGACCTCTACTGGTCGATTTCTACCTTCACATTTTCCATCAGCTGCAATGTTTTGGTTTAGATTCTACAAGGAAACAATGCCCTTGAATACATGTCTAGAAGAATTACAAGTCTTTATTTCATTTATTTTTGATAAACTCAATGTGACAAGTCACTAAAGGAAAATACTTTTGCTGAATAAGAGCGAATTAAGGGACAAATGAAGGTTGTTGTGTTTGTCTTTGTTGTTGCTGAATAACGAGACCCTTCAAAATAGCTTAGCTAAATAAATCAAAAATAGATCACATCTTAAATTCATAAATAAGAAATAGCAATTACATATTACTTACAGAACTAATTTGTCATACATAATCATATAATCCTATGTGAAGGTGTAAAGATAGTTGTTTCTTCTGTGTGTGTTTTCAAGAACAAAGAGGTCCTGTGTCTGTCTTATGGAAATGTGATAACATATCTTAGAACAATATCTATGTTATGATATGTTGTATACCGCATTTGTGGAGGAGTTGATAGAAATGCCTTTCCAAAAAAAGGCTTTAATTTTACCAAATGTAACAAGAGGAAACATAAATCCTGTTGGTTAGTGTTTACCACTGAGGAGGAAACAGCAAAATTAATTTGTGCACCAAATATGTCAGTTTTTAAAGACCATACAAATGGAGAGACTTTTGGTATACAGTGCTCTGGTCAATCTTAATTAGAAAGCTGTGCATTGAATTGTTGGTTGGTCATTTTTTCCTATATAAAAAAAATCTTGCTGGAGCGTTTGACTTGTGTTCTTTTCAAGCTGCAATGCTTTTCTTTGAGACAACATTGTAGCAAATTATAAACATATATCTAGATAAGCGTGGGACCCTTGCCTCTTTTTATACAAATTTCCATAAATGTGTGAGTGTGACGTCACTTACAAATGCAACTTGCTTCACCCATTTAATACATTTTCATGTCAAAACCGGTTGAGACAAAGGTAATGGACTTGTTTGTCCATGTGGGGGCGCACTAGCCTTCCTCTCGGACCAGAAAATAAAACTGTAAATCATGCTGGCACGGTTAGAGAAGACGTCCTGTGTTCAAGCTCAATGGCTCACTTCCACTCTTCATGACAGACTGCCAACAGCTGTAACTCTGTCAGAGTCTGTGTGTGTGTGTGTTTGTGTGTGTGTCTGTGCATGCAGCTCTGCCAAATTCTATTTATATACAAACCCCCCACTGCAAAAATGGACATATCAAAATTCAGCCCACAAAAATAAACACACATTCACATGAAACACAGGAGCACTAAACACCGCAGTTAAAGCCCAATTTTACGAGCCACAGACAAGAAATACAATATGAATCCAAGATTTCTCTATCCAGCATTAAGTCGTGAGGTTTGGGGTGCAATGCCAGACTGCATGCTGCTCTCTCCTTGCCCTCCCCTGTGAGTGAATGAGCTGTGATCTTACTACCAGCTGCATTGCAAGACTAAACCCCGTCATGCGTAAGCAGGAGCTCCTCTTCTTCCCCAGGTATCACATTCATTTCTCGTGAATAGCCCATGTGCCTTTTTCTCACCTCATATTAAGTGTCTCCTGCCGTCTGCGATACGCTTGGCCGTATCCCTTCCAACCTTTGTGCTGGAGCTTTTTCAGCAGCATAGGTCATGTATTTGTCTGAGGTAAATTGGAAATGACAACAGCATTGCAGGCAAGAGCAGATTTTGATAGTGTTTGCTGTTGCGGTTTTGGGGATTATATCTTTTCACTGACTTGTTTTTGCTTCCTAATCAGCGCCTATTCTTTGTATTTAAATGTTGTGCCTCTTCTTGTTTTTCAGCTCACTGACGAGCTTCAGTAGTGTGGAAAGATTTATAAGTCAAGAAACCTGCAGCCAACGGGTGCTCCTGGAATCAATTGAATAATGTCTGGTCTGGTCTTGTTTCAGCTTTCTCTGCATCTCCTCATTCCAGTCATGCCCACAAGTGCTCATCGCGGCCCTGAGCAGTTGTGGGCAAACACTGTTCGTTTCATTCCCCTCCCTCCCTACATAAACATTGCTGTCATGGGCTTCAGTTGGGCCAGACAACTGGAATGACAGCGCTAAGCAGGAGACATAGGCACAAGATCATTTCATTAGCAACTAATGCACAAGGTCGTCTGAGTTGGTGGCGGTGTGCTTTTATGATCATTTCTAGAAACACAGCTGCAGCACATTGTCAAATGAACTGACTTTGATGACCAAGAGCAAATGGAATATGCACATGCCTTAGTCTTAAACATCATAGATAAGCATATACAATAATAAGAAATTATTTAAATGGCTAAAAAGTTCATGAAAAATAACTTATTTTACTTATCTTACATACAAAATTCAGTGCAACACAATAGAACATGAAGGAACTCTGCAATGGAAGCTATCAATTGATACGCACTGAGGTACTCCACTCCAGTAACACATCTATATAATATAGACATACTAGTCTATATGTATCCGTGCACTTGATTGCCCTGGTCCTGACCAAGCTTAGCAGCCCCTGTGCTCCACTGCTCTGTTTACATCTAGATATAGCTCCACGATCTGTGATGAAACATGAGCCCTTTGGGGTGACAAGTGTCAGGGAAAGACGATCAGGACGGTAGCCTGGGATGACTCAAATACTTTCCACGTCATGTTAGGGTTTGCTCTCCCCACTTTAGAGCTGCTGCTGCAAGACTGAGGGGAGCAGGCAACAGGGAAACGCAGCAGGAGTAAAATAGTTATACAAATAGAAGAGTGAAGGGGAGAGGAGCTTCATGAATTTTTTGCAACGAAGCAGGATTTCTCAGCGGGATTATATTTGTGCCTAAGCTGATAAGACACATCATTATGTCAGAAACTACCAAAACCACCGCAAGGAAACCCTCTACCAACAAGAACATCAAGAAGCTTCGCACCATCAGCATGGTGTGTGGCCTGGCACAGAGCTGGCAACAGTGGGTGACAGATAATGAGACCAAACAGGCCAGTGAGCCCAGTGGCTGGGCACCGTCGAGCTTGGACGGACCAACAGTGGAACCTACAAAAAAATGGGTCCCCAGAAAAGCACCGGCTGCAAAGAAAGCTCTTCCCAATCAGACCCAGCCATCAGAAGCCTCTCAGAATCACATAACTGGCGTTGGAGAGATTCAAAAGACATCATCTCCACACAAGGAGACCCGAGCTGCACCTCAGGCAGAAGGGAAGGATGAGACCTCAGCTGTGCCACAGTCTCGGATCAAGACCAAGCAAGTGGTGAAGACTGTGACCAGCGGGGTTCAGGAGAAAGGCGCTGGCGTTGGGTTCCTGACAGAGAAGATCACCAAAGAGGCTCTTCCGTCAGGCGAGGACATCGACAGGATGCTGAGCAAGCGAAGCTCGCCCACACGCCGCAGGAAGTGCTCCAACATGGTGTCATCACTAACCAAAAGCTGGAAGGAGGTGGAGAAAGAGCGAAAACTTGCAACGGAGGGAGGGGGACCAGGGGAAGGACGCATCCACGGAGAGGACAGAGAGGATGGTGGGCATCCTGAGGCAGAGACGACACACAGGACATGTCCTTCAAAAAAGCCAGAGCATGAAGACTCTCCTGAAGATGACTCAGAGTCAGCAGTGACGATAAAAAGACCCAGTTTCCGAACGTGAGTATGCTCAGACAGTGTGTTTCTTTGCTTGATTGTAGTTTTTTTTCTGGTTTCTGAGCCTGATTTGAAAAATGTTAGAGTACACCACACGTTATGACATGCATGCACAATGCATGAGTTGTGAAACATCAGCATAAAAGAGTGATAGTAACAATTGTGCATCAAAGTTTGCCTCCATCTGGTCAAAACTCCAAAGCACATCCATCCAAAGTATTTAAATTCTAAAATACATCTTGATCCCAGCAGATTTGTAATGTATAGGCTTGAAAATTTGAGATCTGTTATGTCTGTATTTACACCTTTTCTAACACCAGATCAAAGAAGCAGCACATTTTTACTGTTAAATATTAGTAATAGCTCAAGGCATCTGGCCTTTATCGGTTCAAAAAACAAGGTTTAAAGGGCTTTAAACCTTTAATTTATTTGTAATATTCATGTGATATCCCCCCCAGACACAAAAAGGAGGCTGTGGATGCCAGCAAGATTAATGCCCTGTCCAAGAATTATAGTGCCGTGGGGAACCTCAAGAGCCGCTGGCAAAACTGGTCTGTGGAGCACACCATCAACCAGAAACTGAACCCCTTCAGCGACGACTTTGATTATGAGTACTCGATGTCCCTTCGCCTCCAAAAGGGCCAGGAGGGTTACGGTCGCCCCAAGGAGGGCAGCAAAACAGCAGAGAGGGCCAAGCGGGCCGAGCAGCACATCCACCGTGAGATAGACGACATGTGTTACGTCATCAGAACCATGGCTGACCCGGACCCAGACGGAAAGACCCGCATCACGTTCGGACAGCTGTTTGACAGATACGTGCGGATCTCAGACAAGGTGGTGGGGATTCTGATGAGAGCCAGGAAACACGGGAAGGTGGCGTTTGAGGGGGAGATGCTCTGGCAAGGCCGGGATGATGAAGTGATCATCACTCTGCTGGTGTGATAATGTTACCTGGGTCAAAGTTGTATTGGAAATCCTCTTACAGCTGCTTTTCTGCGATTAAGTAACGTTTCCCAGCACAATGGAACTTGTGGGATAACCCCAACGCTTACCCGGGTTATCTGAGAATTTCAAATACAATTTAACCTGGGTCTGCTCAGTGGATATATACAGAACAAGATCAAATGGGTGAGGAGTCAGTGTCTTTTCCCCTCTAATATAGAGCTTGTGATGTGGATTATTCAAAGGATTTTTGCTGCTATATATGTAGATACTTGCATATTCTTCCTATGTCAGTGTTTTTGTATGTTCTGTGTGATTTGTAGCTGTTATTCACGTATTTCCAAAAAAAACTGCAATGATTTTGTATTTTTAATGTGCGTGTCCCAGTGAGATTAAGTTCTTTAATCTGCATAAGTTTCCATTCAGGCTGGTTTTCAGTTCTTCACTTGGTTCCCTCTATTTCCTCATAATTCATAATCATAACATTTAAGCGCGGGTACATTTGGGTGTATGCATTTGTCAAGCTGTACAACATATTATGTCGTTCAGTAGCACACCATTCGTCACCCTATAATAAAATATAGCAGACAAAAGACAGAGGAACAGGACAGACTGCAGTCCATTTGACTGTCAGTTCATGTTAGGCTGAAGCCCCAGGCTGAATCGTGCACTTGAATGCATTGGTTAGTTGGTGCCAATGTATTTCCATATGTCTGTGCTTGTTGCCTACAGTGTTATAAGCTTATAAGCTTATAAGTTACAAGCTTATAATGTATTTCAGTATGTCACATAGTTTATAATTGTATTACCTGAGATTAATCTAAAATATAGATGATCCAGTGTGTGTATCAGTGTTATCATTTTGTCAACAAAATACTTACTGTGCCTTGTAATTTTTGAAAGATATCTACCATAGTGCCATAATTTGCTTTGATTTTTCATATTTATTTTGAAAGAATGGGCATCACTTTTTTTTTCGTTTTTTTTTTTTTTAAGGTGGACATGAAATGAACAGATTATTTCTTATCTCACTACCTCTCAGTTAATGGAAATCTGTTATTGAGAACTTTTATAATCTTTACATTCATATCACCACCACTCAAACCTAAATGAATGAAATTCATTGGAAAGAGGTAAACAAAGACATCATGAAATTAGTTTTAAAATAAATAATTATTTTTTGATTATTATAAATGGCTTGTTATGTAAAAAAAACAATAACAATAGAAAGAATTCAGTTAATTTATTTTCCCATCAAGAAGTGATTTGTGTTTCAGGAAAAGCAAACTATTCTCAGAAGTGAAGCAGAGAGATGCACGCATCCTTTGGCATGCAGATGATCAGCATTCTTATCACATGGCAACACAGGTAATGAAGACATGACGGCACGTTCTGTTTTTTGTTTTCCTTTCTGTCCCACTGGCAGTGGGGCCTCAGGATGGCTGTTTTGATCCATCCATTCCACACTAAGTTAAACTTTAAGACAACATAATATCTTGAAATCTTTTGGGTGTTCTTCCCAGGGAATAAGCCTTAATTCTGATGTCGCCCTCAATTCTGATGTCGCCATCATCTTTCCTGTAGCACCACCCTGAGGCCAAAATGTCAAATTTGAAATCTCACATATTGGGTGGATTGTCAGGACATTTGATAGGCATGGATAAAATGTACAAACGCCATTCTCCCACTGCTTGCATTTCCTTGACAGCAGGAGGCCAGTGCTTGTATTTTTTATTTTTTTTTGTGTGTGTGCGTGTGTTTTTGTTTTTTTTTGGATATGTTCCAACTGTGTGGAACATATCCAAAAAGTTTCAAAAATTTCATGGAAATTTGTTTATAGTCTGCTATTCAACTTGCTTCATGAAGTGTCTAGATGTAGTTACATTTGAGAGAATAACAAATCAAAAGCAAAAATAAGACTTCAGACATTCAAATCAACTATTCATTAATTTTTTTTTACCATGTTTGCCATAAGTAACAAAAAAAAAACAGCTACTTTTGCTTTATTTAATTTAATTTAGTTATTTTTAAAATTTATATATTATATATTTTTTTGGTTCAGTTGGTTCGTCATAGAGTGGAAAATAAAACAAAAGGCAGTGTGAACTTCAAGGGTTCTGGCAACTCCCAGGTTCGAGGAAGTTCTTGGTTTCTTGGCAGTCGAAATGGCTGATTGATGATTCCCATTAAAAGACATATTTGCCATAGCAGACATCAACCCATTTTGCCTCCTTGAACACATACTTCATGAGCAGCGGTTTTGTTGATTGGAAGAATCGTGACAACTCAATCTAAGAGGAAGTAACTATACATATAAATCAGAGGGACATGCACAGAGGTAGACATCCTTGGCTTCCAACACACTTCACCACCTTGACAACACTTGATCTTTGACACTTGCTCTGTGAGTATTTCATTATTTTCACTGATTTCTACAACTGGATATGTTAGCATTTGTTGAGCATCAGCAACAAACTAATAGTGTGTCAATTATCTCACCATGTTAATTCACATTTTTCTGTGTCATCAGCCTCAGGCTTCTCTTGGCCGTGGCGCAAGAAATAAATCAGACAGGTGAGAAATAATCATTTTCATTTTTATGAGAGCCATGCAGTATATACAGTATTAATATCCACTTAAATATCTACCAATTTGTTTAGAATTTGTGCCAAGTTTGTAAAAACGTTTCCAAATTTGTGCCATTTTTTTAATGTGCAAAAATTTTAAAAACATGTAAATTAAAAAAAAGAATAAAAATTGGTGTCAAATTTGTTTAAAAGTTGCATTAAATTTGTAAAATCCTACCAGTGACCTGCTGAGCTCTAGCTGGATATTTTGGTTATTTTTCCTAACATTAATGCAGAGTAAGCCTAATGTATTATTAGGGGGCGGCATGGCTCAGGAGGTAGAGCGGTCGACTATGAACCGGTAGGTTCCTGGTTCGATCCCCGGCTCCTCCAGAGACCGCACCGAAGTGTCCTTGGGCAAGACACTGAACCCCTACTTGCTCCTGATGAGCTGGTTGGCGCCTTGCATGGCAGCCTCCGCCATTAGTGTGTGAATGTGTGTGTGAATGTGAAGTGTACATTGTAAAGCGCTTTGAGTGGTCGGTAGACTAGAAAAACGCTATATAAATACAGTCCATTTACCATGTATTATAATATATAATATTCATTCATTCATTCATTGTTTTATTCACAGGATGCTGTACCTCACTGTTTTTGCTCTGCTTGTGGCCTCTGCTCTGGGCCAATGTAAGTGTCCAAATCTTTCAGTGTTACTTTTACACGCTACCTCTTATCAGTCATATACATGAGTGTTGGAACTTCAATTACTTACACAAATATCCTGTGAAATTTATAAACAGTGGATAGCATTATTTAAATATAGCCCCATTTTGAATTACACACTCTTTTAAATTTTTTCCACAGTGCGCTTTAGTATTGTCACCCATTGTGGTCGTACTTTACCAAAAGACCAAAAACCAAAAACCCTGGGCGAGTCTCAGTTGTCCTCCTGTCTGTTAACAAATTTTTGTACAGGGCTTTCTTGTAGCCCTGACAGACAGAGAGAGAAGTGTTGTCCAGTTTGCTCATGTCTGTGTTCGTTGTGTCTCCAGACCAGCCTCAGTACTACTCGTACTCTCCGGCCGTGGGGTCAGGAAGTGGCACTGCCTACAGTCTGACTGGGGAGGGCAAGATAACAGCCGTGCGCATTTGGGAGAGCTACAGCAGCTACGTCAGAGGGTAAATATCAATCATATTTAATGTGGTTTGAATGGTGCAGTTGTGGATAGATTAGGGTATATACAATCATATAGTAACTTAGTGTGAAAGTGTAAATTAAAAAGATAAATGGTTATATTTGGGTTTCGGTTTATCTGTTCTGTGATCTGTGAACAAACAGAATTTTTAGGATGCCAGGAGCCACGGAAGTATTTACAGAAAATCATTTGTGCCAAATGTGATGAGCTTCCTTAACACATAAAACAAAGACCTTGACGTGGTCAGATCACTGATTTAATCTTTTGTATGGTATTTTATCTGATGGTTGGGTTTCTTATGTATCTATTGTATTTTATTCTATTCTATTGTCTTTTTTCTGTTCTGTTTTTTTCTGTGACAGTCTGACTAGCTTTATTTTATACTTACAATACATTTGCCTATTTCATCTTTTTCAGATTCCAGTTCAGCTACAACAAAATTTGGTCCAATGTTGTTGGTTTCAAGTCTGGTCAGACCGTAGAGATGGAGCTGTATGATGACGAATTCATCATCCAGGTTTCTGGGAAGTATGCTCACTACCTGCAGTCAGTGGTGTTCGTCACCAACAAGGGCCGCTTTCTGGCTGCGGGACAGGCCAGCGGCCACTCCTTCAACATGTACCCCGACCACCAGGGGGCCGAGCTGCGCTTCATCAGTGGCCGGTACCATGGCGCCATCACCTCCATCGGAGCCCATTGGGCAGTGGTCCCACCTGCCCCAAACAACACAGCTGGGCACTGAAGAGGAGAGGAGAGGAGTGGAGAGGAGAGGAGTGAATAGGAGAGGGCAGGGGAGGAGAGGAGACGGATTGCCACTATTTGGCCATAACAGGAATAATTAATTCGCTGATCAAAGCCTTTGCACGCATAAAATCACATATTTTATGACAAGCAATTGAATTTCTTTTCTGTCCATATTTATAGTTTTTCAGTAAGTCCCCGCATCTCGGGAGCTTCTAAGATTGGTGTGGTACAAAAATACGGATTACTGAAACTTGGTTCTTTCTGATATGGCCTCTTGGTAAACTCTAAACTTTAGAATCGTGCCCACTCCCCTGCTGAGCCCCACTGTTAATGCACTTTGCTGGCAGCACTGCTCTTTGTCAAATTTCATTTTATCTTCCATAGGGTTTCTGAGGACAGGCTTTGATATATGCATGGGTTGAGACAACTGGGTTTGCTTCACTAGAACTTGGCAAAATCAGCCTTCTACGCCATGCTAACATTTTAAATGACACATTTTGAATAACAGAGGGATGTGTTTAGTTTTATAAATCAACTCCTCACT
>OMLF01049000.1:0-11670 GCA_900302615.1 Holocentrus rufus | reverse complement strand
AAACTGTAATATATCCAATGCTCTCAGCAGAGTCACAGATAATCAGCTGGAGGCCTGTGTGATGGAAGCCACTGGGGTGGCGTCACTAGAAATAGACAAAGGAGCGCTTTATTCAGGACAGGGACCAACAGCAGGGAAACTAGAGCTCCAAGAGTCATTAGCATCACAGTACGACTACTGCAGAGGATCTGCAACTTTCCTGTAAATGATCCAGTTTAGAGGTCACAGCACAGAGAGAGACAACACCGCTTAATGTGGTGTCATATTTTTAGCATGTTAGATCAATATAGGTCCATTCTGTAACGTGTTGTGATACTTGATGGATGGGAAGTGAAGTCACTAAACTTTCAGCCAGACACTTTACATCTGAAACCTTTTCTGCATCTTTATGTCCTGAAATGAATATGGTATGTGTTGTGCAGGAGGCGTCCTCTTACAGTTACAATGTTCAACAAGTAAAACCAAGGCTCAGCACCACCAGTATAAATTGTAACTAATGTAATTACCTACAGACACACATATATTCCCAATTACTTGTAATATAGAAGAGAAGGCACCACTACTATGGAAAAGTCAGGTGTACCTGACAGATTTATACAAAGGAATTCACACCATGACACCAACAACAGCTGTTAAACATAATATAGCAGCTTGTCTCTTCTAATATGTCAGCTATATGAAAGCCTGTTTCCACCATTAGTAGCACTGTAAACCTCAATGACACAGACTTGACAATCAATAATTGGGCAGTAATATGTGTGGGTGTGATTGTGATGTTTTCATTAGGTCATGTGTTGAGGGGAATGCTAGGACAGAGAGACGGTCATGTCAGAAAGTCAAACTTATTTATATAAGAAGAGCTGCAGAACAGCAGCTGATGGCTCGTGTTTATAGCAGATACATTATGAATAGTTTATATGCAGTCTGTCTTCTTCTTTTCTATCTGACAGTGTCATTTGGCTGCATATGAGGGATTGTGCATTTATAGTGGGATGGAGGGCCTAGTTCAAAATAGGAAAGGCCAATGCATTCTTTTTCCAGCTTCCAGGCTGTGTATTTTTCTATTAACCACGGGGAATGGCACAGTGATTTTTATCCTCCCATAGATAAAATGCATGTTTTTATTTGCAAATCTGTTAGGTTTTCATGTGATTTTGAGTTAACTATGGTCCAGTGGCCACAAAATGCACTTGCTCCCTAGACTCTATGCTGCAGAGAAATTACTGCCAGGTACAAAATGGATCTACTCATTGAGTTTTCATTGCTCTTTCAGTTGGTCCCATAAATTTCAATGAACCTCCCTGACCACATGTCACCACAAGACACGACAGCTATAACAACACAGTGAGCAAGGTCATTATATCATTCTCAATTTAGCCTTGCTGATACAGGCACGTTAGGTTTACCACGCCAGAGAAGAATTCATATCCCAAGTGAGTTAATTTGCCGTGTTAAGATGGATGCAGTTTATCATAGATTATCACTGATTTTATTTATTTATTTGTTTGTTTGTTTAATTGTTCTTGTTTGTAATATCGTGTCTGTAAATGAGAATGACCTAATCTTAGCATAGCATTGTAGACCCATGTGCCATCTCTACCAGGGTGCAGAATGTCCACAATATCTTTTGCTGCTCTGCTGTTATAGCTGTAGATCTGTATCATATTCATGAAGTTAATCTATTGAAGGACTACAGGGATTACAGCATTGTTCAGAAATAAGGGGAAAGGTGAATTCATATCATCTTGAAAAGACCCAGCTGTCTCATCCCATAAAAACAACGCTCTGTCCCTAAACATCAAATATAAAACGTGTCTAGTGTATTTACATGTTCATCATGATATTCATAACCTGTTGGTGGTCCTCTGCTCTCAGACTGAAGGAGGGCTAATGCTCTCTGACCCTAAACAGTCAAGGTCTGATGTGTGTGTTTGCATGCACACAGGCAAACACACACAAATGCACGGATGCATGCACACACACACACACACACACACACACACACACACACACATACACACAAACTTGGAACTGCAGTATACTCAACCAGCTGACAACAGCCATCTCCAGTTTAAGCCTCAACAGAAGGGCTGCTAATTAGCACTGGGGTTTGTGTGTGTGTGTGTGTGTGTGTGCTCTGAACCTTCACAGAAAGCAGAGAATTTGTGACACTGATATTCTGCTGGTTCACTAAGCACTAAGACAGACCAATTACAATAACACACACACACACACACACACACACACACAAACATGGTGACGTAGACACCTTGTTCATGCACACAAAATTATAATGACAGCCATGCACATTTGTATTAAACAGCTGTGCCACTCAAATTATTCTAATGAAGTCTCAAGTGATTGATTTCCTTCATATTATTCAAATCTTTGTCTCACACTGCTTTCTCATTTGAGTGTTTCATTATTATTCTTGGAAATTTATTCGAAGGTCAATATTAAATACTATTCTCAATATGTCCTACTGATGTTCAAATTGTGTTTGCGTGTGTGTGTGTGTGTGTGTGTGTGTGTATTTTCTCCACTCATTGAAATGAGACTTTCATCTGGGTTTGACTCTCCTCTAAATCAAACAGCAGCTCCACTCTGATACAGAGCTTTACATCTGCACATTTCTCATGAATATAGAAGATAGATAGAACTTGTGATCTGAGAATAAACTTTTTATAACCTCTGTGGAGCCAAAGCCTTCTCCAAGAGCCATATTCATCAAATTATAAGGGGACTTCTGTCATGAGAATTGCAGTAAATGATGAAATCTATTTGCAGGATGAATTGAAAGTGAGAAAAGCAGAGACTGTGTTGTAGGAAGAGAAATATGGAATCAGATCTCACAGATTGGACCTGAGACAGGCTGGTTTGTCTGTGGGACTGATGGCTGTGGAGAGAAAACTGCAGTATGTTCAGAGTTTCATTCACCACAGCAGTACACCCCCAAACCATGCTCCATGAAGTCAGCTGGATGTCAGCTTGAGTGGCTGAGGAAATAGATCAGTCTGACGAAATCTGCACCTCCTGCAGCTCATTCTCATACAGTAACATCATCCAGTCTGACAGAGGAAATCTTAGGGTCCTGTTCTCCACAACAAATAAACTCAACAAACTCCAGAAAGTTGACAACCCCTCAGGATGCTTTGAAATAGATAAATATAACACTTTCCTCTCATTTTTTGCAACAACAAAGTTGAGGACATCTGCTACCAAGTGGCAGCATCTACCTCCCAATCTTCTGTATCTGACACCCCAACTAAAACCTGCCTCTCCTTCACTGATTTCCAACTAGTTTTTATCACTAACATTCTCAGAGAGACTACAGGCATCCACCAGTTTCTGACGCAGTCAAATTCTAACCTTCAGTCTACTCATCATACATATTGTCAGCACTTCCCCTGCCACTGTTCATCATGTCCACCCTGCCCTCAAACTGGCTGCTGTCACCCCCTTCTGAAAAAGCCTTGACCCAAACATCCCCAACAATCACTGACCCATCTCAAATTTTCTCATTCCAGATTTCAAGAAAAACACAACTCTGAAACAGCCCTCATTAGAGTTCTCTCTCTGTGCAGCCTTTGACACCATAAATGACTATATCCTTATACAATGTATGGAGAATAGTCTAAGCATCTCCGTCACTATCCTCATCAACATCCATATCGGTAAATTCAACTCAGTCACTGCTCCAGTTACCCAAGGTGTTCCTCAAGGTTCAGTTCTGGGCCCCCTACTTTTCATTCTATCTTCCCCCTTGGATTGATCATACAACACCTTGGCCTCTGGTATCTCTCCATCACCTCCACTACTCGATGGACACAAAGTCATGACTTAACCAGTCTCTGAAAAATACATCAATCACATCACTAAAACTGCGTTCTTATCTGAAATGCTCATCCACACCCCCTTTTTTTAACCAAACTCATCTGCTGCAATAGCATTATCTTTGGAATTCCAAATAAACACTTAAATACATCTAAAACTCTACTGCCTAGATGCTTGCCAAAACAAGCTCCTGCATCCACATCACCCCTGTTCTCCAGCAGCTCCACTTGCTCCCCATCAAATTCAGAATCACCTTCAAAGTCCTCATAATTCACAATGTACAAAATACCCCATGGCACAGTACCAACTCGCCTTGCTTCCCTCCTGAAAGCTCTCTCCCAACCTCCTTCATAGAAAGCACAACTGCTGGCTAAAAATAGAGAGGGGGGAGAGAGAGAGAGAGAGAGAGAGAGAGAGAGAGAGAGAGAGAGAAACAAGATATTTGCAAGTTTGGGCGCTGTCATGAAATAATTTGTTGGTTTGATGGTGTAAAACAATTATTTTCACTCTCAGATTCTTTGTTTGCCTTTGCATACTAGTTTCATTATCAGTTCACTTTTCCCTTTTGGATTTTGGCCCCCTTTTTATATGGAAGTAGGTCCTGGGTCCCACTGGCTGCTTTGCAAGTGATTGACTTGCTAAGCAGCCAGCTAAAAGTCAGCTTTGGAGTTCCCCGCATGACAAAAGCAGCACTACTGTTTTATATTTAATAATTCCAAACTACAGTTTCATTAATATGAAAGTATGACTGAGTGCTAATGACAAAAGTCTGACAACTCACTTCAAAAGTCTGACCCAAGAAAACTGTATTCGAGATGACAAGATGTTCTACTAGGTTTACTGAAGTCAGTGTAAACCTTTTGATACGGCAGCATTTTGACAGATTTCCTCTAACTCACACTGTGTAGACAAACAGAAAATATTTTGATGGTTGAGGTTGAGCCAGGAATGAACATTGAAAAAGACCATTCTGATTGAAACATATTTCTCCCTCATGCATCTTGAGTCTTTTTTATAACAGTGAGTGACCTACTGACATTTGTGACAGTGCATTCCTCTCCCTTCTCTCTGTTAAAGAAAATTGAATTTTGTGCATCTTTTGCTGCAATGTCACAAGATGAGATACAGTGTAATACAGATAGACCTATTCATATTCTGTTTCATGTTGACACTTAATTTGGAAGATTATTACCATAATATCAGATTTTGGTCAGTGAAAGAAATAATATTTAAGTTAAACATCCCTTGTCTTCTTTGGTTGGCGTTGTCATCAGACAGCAGGTTCTCAAGTTGTAATATGAATAAAATATAAGCACTTTTTTGGCACTACCGCTGTACTATATTTTACAGGAACTCTACTGAACTCCACTGTAGAACTCTTTTTATCTAACATAATGTACATTTAGACAGATAGCTAGAAAGGCAGATAGACGGATGAGCTTGAGATGGTTGGGCTTGTTGAGGGCAGCGGTGCCAGAGGGCACACTTGCTGAACCATGCTTTTGTTGTAAGGAAGAGTTTTTTTCTGCGCCCGGAGGGTAGATGGATGGAGCATGGCATGAGGAGGTGGCTGGGGTTGTGTGCTGTGGTGAGGCCTTTGCGGGCGATGTGGCTGTCAATGCGAGCTGGAAGACTGGAAGTTGGGAGACTGATTATCTTGGAAGCTGTGTGGGTGGTTCTGAGAAATTTGTTCCTGTGGGTAACAGTCAGCATGGTGAAGAAACAGGTGGAGCAGTGAGAACAATTTTCAGCGTCCAGAAAAGTACACAACCAGACTGCTCACATAGTTCATATACAATGCAGTGAATGTTATGAGAAACAATATTCAGCAAAGTCATGAAGCAATCTGTCCTTCAGCAGATATCCCATCTGTTGCTGATTGATGGAAAACTCCCGTCAGTACAGTAACATGTTTTTAATGAAATCCATTTATGGTGACAACTGTGAAGTGAAGTTCTGTGTTCTTGTCCTCTTTATCTGTAAGAGCTGAAGTGACGGAGCCCCAATATCCTATATTATTCAATGTATCTCTCCTCTCAGGGGAATAGAGTTCAAAGTCCCCCTGTCACACTGAGAGGGAAGAGAGGAGGATGAGTACAGGGAAGACAGGACGATACATCAGCGTGATGGAGTCAGATGGTTCAGGACTGCAGCTGAGCATTACATTGACTGTAGAATATACAAAAAAATGTACAGATATGTAATATGGATTTTGAATAGATTCTCCCCTACTCTGCCCTGTAACACTGGTCAGAATGGTTAATCTGGTTCAGCAAGATAATATGGTTGCCTAACATTTGGAATGAATGGCCTTTCAATGTGTTTCAACATTATTATTCAGTCTGAACTTGCTCCAGGTACAAAAGTGCCATTCCTGATTATCCGGAATGCACTGCCAAGCACAAAGACCTCAAGAACTGGTTTCCTCTCACCAATTTTAAATTTGAAAGAACCAATTTTTGCTTCTTTCAAATTTTGTCTTCTGACTGACCTGAAGACATTTTTATTCAGTGAAACAACTGCTAATGGAAGTGATTTCAGACCTAATAATATAGCCAGAGCCAGAGCCAGGTTCTGCTGCCAGGCAGCAGATTTTCCAGTCCCAATTTTTTAAAATCTGAGACAAAAAACCCATATTGGAATCTTGTTGGGGTCAGCGCAGTTCAGAGACACATTCTGAACCAGTCTTTAATGCATCCGTGATGCCCTGACATTTTCAAGCATTTTTGAAATTACTGGCACAAAATTTGAGATGCTTTTGTAGTTTGTGATTTACAAGTACCTGCATAATGAGCCAGTGAGAGTGTGACAGGGAACAAATAAATCCATCCTGCCACTACAGTCACAGACAGTCCACACTGCTCGCATCTTCCCAACCATTTTCTCCTCTATACTGAGGTTTCTACTCTTTTTCTTCCATTTTTCTGAACAAACGGATGTGCAGCTCCTCCTTGTCTGGCTTTATACTAGCAAAATTGTATTGTGTGCACTTGGCAGAAGTCTGCTGTGAGGGGATGTATTGTACAGCAGAACCCAAATGGGCAGAATAAAGCAGGGACTGCATTCTAAATAGCTTGTAAGTAGAGATTTTTCCAACCTCCTACTAGAAAAAGCATAATGTAATGCTACTCAAGCTCAGAGTTTCTACTCATGAATTCGAGAGAAATAAAAAGTACCCCGACTTCAAAAGTTGTGGAGATCTGATGTCATACAACAATGGCAGCAGCACCCATGGAGGTGCACATTGTAAATGGTAAACAATCAACTTAAAGTCTATATTAAAAAGTTTTTCCTACATGACATTTAAGTAATATATATATATATATATTTTAAAACCTGTTTCTGCACGTAAATTGTCAAAATATGATGCCAGTGTTATTTAGTAGTTCGGTTACAATTGAGTGTACAAATGAGTTTGTGGCTGACAAGTGTCATACACAGAATCACCTGGCTGGCACATAAGGACCAAGAGTTTTTCTGAGCTTTTTAATTCACTTTTGCTGTGGTGCATCTGGAACACTTGAACATGGAAAGTCCCATTTCTACTGGTAAAGTGGAAGACAGCATAAATCAAGTGAGCCAGTGCTGCTGGTCTGTCTCTGTCCATGGTGCTGACTGGGAGGCTGCATTAACTTAATGCGTGTTACTCCACAAGCTATTTTACCTAATGTATTACCAGGTATGTAGCACACACTAGAGTATACAGTAGATGTGTTTTCACTGTCCAAGGACCAAACAGCATATGGTGCTGAATGAGCAGCATGGCTCCATCTGTCTATTTACTGTAGTCCAGTTCACTAGGTCTGTACTTTATTGTTGCTGTCCTTGGCACTTCACCAGCCAGCTAAATACTCCTGAATGAACAGCAAGGTTGCGTATCAATACAAGCCCGTCCCAAACATTTTAATATATTCTTTACAACCATGACAATGGCCTTAGAAAAATACTCATACTTGACCTTGCGTTGAGAAGTATGATTTTCTTTACAAAATGAAAAAAGAAAAAGATTGTGTTTATTGTAATGTCCCTCCAGTTTTCAGCCTTCAGTTCAATAAAATATTATTCAGCAGTACACAAAATGTGTTTCACAGTGTGTATCTCAGGTCCACAGTCAACACTTTGAATTCCTTTACAAGTGAGGCTACCTACTGTTATCAATGAGACTCTACTGACCCACTGTTTTTTTCATTAACCAGAATTAAAGTGTGAATTTGGATTGGGTACCAACACCAAATCCCCTGAAATACTAAAAGAGCTGTTCTCCTCCTGTCAGTTGTAGCACTGAAAAGCCTCTGCCTGGCCTACTAGCCCTGCTTGTTCAAAATAACCAGACTTTCACAAAAGATCAGTTGAAGCTCTTTGACCAGAAACCATTGGTAACTCCTCCAGAACAGAGTCATGGCAGTTGTAGCTCTGTGGTCCAGTGGGCGATAACTAGATGAAGATGCCTGGAGCAGAGTAGAGGAACAGCTTTGTCTTGGGATCGTTCATCAAATGGATCAAAGGAAGAGGAATCAGAGCTGAGAGTCTCCAGAGTAAGACAGACTGATCCAGAGTCATGGAGGTCAAGAAAGAGCCCTAAATCTCTTCTCTCTTTGTCTCCATCTATCTCTCCTCTGCATATTTCCTTTGTTCATTGCTTTTCTCTTTGTTTTGAATCAAGCCCTCTTTTCTTTTGCCATCTCTCTTCCTGCCTTTGTCTTAGTCTTTCTGCCCTCCTTTCTTTCTATCTTCACTCTTGGGCTGAGGTGAGATCCGGCATGCCCCTGGGTCTCAGTGCATCCTGGGCAATGATCAGTTACTTGCCCCAACATGTACTGCTCTCACAGTCAAAACTTTGTATCATCAAAGGTTTTCTTTTGACATCACTGAAACTAAATGCAGACTTCTGCTCCCATGTTCCAACACATCCCAAACTTACCATATAATTAAATACACTGATATGTTTTGCATTTCCGTTATAAAAATCCAACACCACCAAGCCTGAGGTTCTCATATTCCCTTCTCAGAGACCACAAGAGTCCCAGAGCTGCTGCAGTCACTGTCAAGTACAGCAGCAAAGCCTACAACACAAGCTTGAGGTTTTTAATATGACATCCAAAGCTTTGTTGGAGGACAGAAATTGTGTGGGCTGGAAATTAATTATGAATCAAGACACATGCAGGTCAGGAACTTTAAACTTAGAGTTTAGTTGCAGTCATGAGTGAACTGGACTGTGTAAAAGGAACCTGAATTTTCTTCTTAATGAGGGAACAGAATTAGATTGACTTCTTTTGAAGAGTCTCTTGATTTTACAACTTTAAACCAAAAGGAATTATCTGTAATAACAGATTGAAATGTCTTTTATCACGAGATATAAATTGTTATCTCATAATGGTTAAACTTCAGAATTTTCTTCAGAAAGTGAGAAATGAGAAAGTATATTTTACCAGTGCGTTGAGGTCATCTGTCCACAATAATGTTGCAAACAGTTATCTGTGGTAAGCATTGCATATTTATACAGTTTTCTGCATAGAGCCATGATTCAAAACAGTTTATAAACCTATGTGCTGTGCAGACTTGACCTGACTAATTTCAATTGGTTTATGCAGTGTATATAAATCACAAACTGTTGAAGGGAATGGACCGTTCTAACCAGATGGAAAGTATAAGTGTGTGATGACGTTGTGGTGTGTTATACTGAGGTGCTGAGGGAGAAGACTGACATTATCGTTCTGTTTTTGACCTTTGAACTGCTCCGTATGTGTAAAGATAACTATGAACACTATCTTACAGGGCATATGCACACATACAGATATGATATCAAATGGTAGAGTCATGAATAATGTATTACAGTGAACAGTGTGTATGCCAAGGCAGAAATCATTTACATTTCATCCTTCTGACCAATGGCCGTTGCAGTTTTAACCCCAGCATGAAACATGACTTGACTTTGGAAATAAGCTAGCTCCCACCTCAAAATTCACGTGGTGAGTACAGGACTAATTTGGTTGAGTTTGTTCGTCTCTCATGATGCTAGTTTACCCCAGTCAGTGAAGCCAGGCTTTAACGAGAACACATGATTTCATTCAAAGAGAACACATTCTGATCCTGATATCCCGAACACACACACAGCCACAGAGAGAATTCAGCTTGGTGTGTTCCTGCTTCTCTGTGTGAATGATTCTTATTAATATTCAACACACAGAAATACACACATTCACATCCACATGAAACACTCATTCGTTTAGTATCTTTTTCTGTCTCTACTGCTAATGTGTTTATTTGTTTTCTCTCAACAGAGTGATAAAGTCTTTATTGGTCTGAATAATTCAGCACTCTCTCTGTAGAGCTCTAATAAATTACAAGCTGACTGATGTCTACATTTACAACACTATTTTATGTCATGTTTTTGGGAAAGTGCTGCACTGTTCAACTGTGTTTGTCTACCAGTCTGTCAGTTAACAGTTTATCAGTTAGAAATGTGTTGAGTGTGACACACAAACCACACAGTGAGTTAAGATATTTGTATTCTTTCATGTTTATCATTCTGGATGAGACAGACTGGATCCTCAGTTTGACATTTTCTGCTTTAACATCGACATGTTTTGGGAGGACAGTTCAGCTTCAGCTCTCTCTTTACATGAAAAAAATAAGCACTATTAAAATAACATCAAATCTGTGGGGTAAGACTTCTACATCATATTTCAGAGAACATTGTTTTCTATATTGGAGAACTGCAAATATTTTACATTGATCATAAAAGGTGATGAATGTACTGCGTGGGTTCTTGTCTTCTGTAGACCCTCATGCTGCATCAAAACGGAGAGGATAATAACTATAAGGCACTCGCAAACCTCTCAAAATAAAAAGTAAACCAACAGCTTGAATTCTAAAAGCTCTCTGGCTCTGCCAGGATCACTGACTGTCATAAAACTGCTGTCAGGATTTCATGGGGAAAAACATCACACAGATAAACGGCTTTCTCCAGAGAACCCAACTTGACTCTCTTTCCACTTTGAAATACAGCAGATACGGTTACAGTAAATGTCAGTCACAGTAAGTCGCATAAATCCTCTATAGGGACTGTATACTGCGGAGGAGAACACTGTGTCATTCAAACACCCATTCGTCATATTTTAAGAGCATGTCACATACCATATAATGGATGATGCGGCACATGTGGAATTAGAACATTCAGCTAAAGCAAAAACCATGAATTTCTATGTAATGCATTAATCCACGAGCCATGACAGACACAGTCATGGTTAGGGTGAATGAATGTCATTTCTTCTACTGGTCATGGTTGATAAAGCAGAGCATCAGGTGCAATTTAAGAGCTTCATTCCTCAGTAAGAAGAATAAGAACTGACCACCATCTCTGGTCACAGGGCAACAAAAGCACAGTGGACTAACTTTTAAACCTTTGTCTATGGAGAATGCAGACATGGTCTGATTTGGTCCTACCTACGTCACGAGGAAGTCAGGAAGTCTGTTGAAGAGGGAGAGAAAGCAAGGAGGGCCGGTTGGATTTGCCTGGATGGGTCCTGCTGTCAAGTCCTGGACCAAGAAACGCTGGAGTCCTGCAGCTTGCTTTGTGGTGTTTGTAGCAGCGACAGGGGGCGCTAATGTCTCGGCTGAAAGCAGCCAGATGGCAGACTGGAGCAGTGACAGAGAGTCCAGCTCTTGTGTTCAGCAGCATCGTCCGGAGCTTCACGGAGAGAGCAGAGTGGGATTTCTTCATTTCCAGCGCTTTCTCTTGTAGAAATTCCCGCTGGAGACCGAGCTTCGTCTGGAAGAGCGCTGAGCTTTTGGAGCTGATTAAAGGACATCATGCTTTACTTCTGGATACACACC